>JAQGBJ010004288.1:0-10600 GCA_034698345.1 Sphaeridia pumilis | reverse complement strand
GCTGCCATTTTTGCGATGAAAATCACATTTATCACGAATAGCATTTTCCTACTGTCTTTTCTCCTGCTGTTTGAAATGGACAATTTTGTTATTCGCCTTTTAGTTACATATGTTGGGTTGCTGACACCACTGTTGTATCCTGCGTTGTATCACCTGGCGCCCTTTGTTTCTGCGAGACTTAAAAGAGCTAAGCGACACATGCGCAACTTTTCCAGTTGCCAATCCGATCTTTTAAAGCGTCAAGTAAGGTCGATTTCAGCTGCTGGCGTTTGGGTAGGCACCATTAGTACGTTTGAGCGCGAATCGTTGCTGATTTACGTTCATTTTGTAATTACACAAGTTACTTCTGTTGTCCTCATGAATGGGGGAAGCAAATGGGGAAGTTTTAGCTAACCAAGCAATAATGGTGGATAGAATGCGCGATTAATTAAGCATTTCAGTTTTAAATACTATTCGCGAGAAGTTTCGAGAAACCTTAGGTTACTTGTCGGAACAATTTAACTTACATACGTCCATTTTATTGTAACGCACACAACACATAGGTTCATGAGATTTTTCAAACTAAGAATTCAAGTGTGAACGCTAAATTTTTCGATACGAAACAGCAACAACAAAATGGGCCATAATGTTATCGCCATAACTGCTAATTCATGATTCTGTAGGGTTCTACTTAAAGATTCTCTAGAATATAAATTCTCTGTAGAAATTATAACTAATGTGAAGTTGGATCATGTTAACGTGGAATGTCTCCAGTATTAAAGCCATAATGAAATTCGGCTTTTAAGTTTATACAATTAATTGCAATTGTTCAAACCCGTTTTGGATATTTATGGAATACTATCCAGGTAGAAGTGAGCCAGTCATCAAGCCAAGAGTACATGGCACATGACTTGCCTCAAACTTATACTGCTGTTTATACTTATGTTTTCGCCTGGACGTTTGTTACAATAGACATAATCACTTTTCGCATGCACATATTACGAAATGTACGTACACATAACTTGCCAGCTTCTCCAATGGATTACACTTACCTGTTAATAGATACTCCGGCTGACTGAGACGCTGGTTTCACCAGTTTGCCCTGTAAATTGCAAGAGTTCAGTTATCAACCAGCAGAAGAACGTTTCCTCAACTTTTCAACTTTGACATGAGGATTAGCGAAAATCTGCTTCCGGCAAAACCGTCAAACGGAAGGAGATGGAATAACGAGAGTCGGCCTTTAACTATTTTTGGAAAGCGAAGACGCCGGTTCTCCATAAATGTTAGGCAAAATGCGAGAGAGGGTTGTGTCTTACTTTTGCCATTTCCCCAACGCCGTTTCGCTGAACTTGAAATTTCTGCGTCACTTTGCTCGCGTTTGCAGCTTTCCTGTAAATGTAGACAAACACAACCATGTTACCGCAACTGATAGCTTTTTTAAAAGATTCTGTTTTTGGGTAGGTTTAACCTTGTTAGTTTCCCGTTTATTGCTCACTGTCTTAACGTTAGTCTTGTCCTTAATTATTGATGAGTTTTTCAAACCTATCGTCGCCCCCCTGCACTTTATGCAGTTCAATGGCTATCTGATGTCGGTTTGTCTTGGCTACATCGTGTTCATTGAGCGAAGACTCGAATTTGTTCTTGGCTGGAACTGGATTTGGAAGAACAACCATTTGGTCACAGAATTCAGAGCTTCCCACGTCATTCTCTACTTGTATCCCACTTCAGCGAGTGTAGTTAATTCTCTGTTCAGCTGTCTGTTGGTATTGCATCCTGATTGGCTCTTTCACTTCCGATTTGGGGTCCACTGGGCAAATTCGAAAGGTCTTATACATAACCAAAGCACTGTCACTGTCATCGTGCTTTCTTCGCTATCAACTGTCCTGGACTTCATAGCACAAAACATAATGATCGCCCTATTTATAGTGCTTTTTGCTGTACACGTCATCTTCCTCGAAGTTTGGACAACAGCAATTGAGAAACAAGTCATTAAGTAAGCTCCTGTGTGAAATCAGAATCAGACCTCGAAGCAATTTCGCTATGGTGTTATTTTTTGTGTTCCTTTAGATCTGACTCAGCTACTGAAGAAAAATGGAGCCGTCTTTTGGAGCTTCGGGTTGCGCTACGAATTTTTAACGCCGGAAACGCTGCCACCATTTTTGTCTTCAAAACTGCCTTTATGTTGTCTAGTATTTTTAGCCTATCTGGTTTGCTTCTGTTCAACATTGACAATACTCTTCTCCGTGTGGTATTGTTGTATTGTGGCCTGACGACGCCGCTTCTGTACCCAGCGGTTTACCACCTAGCGCCCTTCGTTTCTGCAAAACTTAGAATGGCTCAGCGGCATATGCGCAGCTCATTTGTTTGCCAATCGGACCTTATGGAACGTCGAATTCGGTCCGTTTCGACCAACGGCGTTTGGGTTGGGAACTTTCGTACGTTTGAACGAGAATCTTTGCTCGTATACATTCATTTTGTTCTCACACAAGTTGCCACTATAGTTCTTATGCATGGGAAATCTAAATCTAAGTAGCCAGCTGTGCAGTAACCTCTAGTCCTTTACCAAAAGAAAAATTAAATTTTGATTTCTCTGGAAAATCTAATAAGAAATTAAGAATTATTAAGAATTAAACTGTAAAAAATGTACTAAAAGCTTTCTACTTCTGTATAAATCACGAAAACAATACTTTATTTGTTATTTGCGTAGCAATGGCTTTTGACACTTAGGAAATGAAAAAGCACGTTATTTAACAACTGTCTCATTACGTTTATCCGTACAGAATGGTTATGGTCGTAACTTGTGTGAAAACAAAATGAATGTAGATAAGCGTGGATTCTTTGTCGAACGTTCCGAAGCTACCAACAGAAATTCCTGAGCTTGAAACAGACCGTATTCGGCGTTTTACAATTTCCGACTGGGAGCCGCAAAAGCTCCGCAGGTGTCGCTTAGCCGTTTCGAGGCTTTCAGGAACAAAAGGCGCCAAGTTATAAAAGGCTGGATAAACGAGTGGGCTGCTCAGTCCGGCATACAACATTATCACCCGTACAAGAAAATCGTCAATCTGAAACAGTAGCAACGCTGATATGATAGCGACGCTGACGACGATGAGAAAGCTTTTTACGACAAAAACAGCTGACGCGTTTCCAACGTTGAAAATCCGTAAAACGACGCTGAGCTCTTGAAGTCGACGCCATTTGTCTTCGAAATTTGAGCTTTCGGATCTGACCAAAAAGCCCAATTAACCTACATTGAAAAAACACCAAAGTGTTATTGCAATTTAAAGATCAAACCGCACTTGATAACCTGCTTCTCAATGGCAATTATCCAAATTTCAAGGAAGATAACATGTAAAACAATCAGTATGAAGATAGCCCCAGCTGTGACTGCTGTCATGAAGTCCAGGATCGTTGAGACAAGAGAAAGCGCAACGTAAACCGCTCGATTACTTAGAAGGTTTTCTGCATCCGCCAAGTAGACAAGGAACCGAAATTGAGGCATCATTTCAGGATTCAGTGCCAGCAGGCAGCTATAGAGGCAAACTGTCACATGCAGCGAAGCTGGATACGCGTAAACAAAGACATGCAAAAGCTTGAATTCCGTGACTAAGTAAGTGTTATGCCGAATCCAATTCCAAAGAAGAACAAACTCGCCCCGGTGCCGAATCAACAAGAAATAGCCAACGCACATTGTTGATGGATACGAACAGGCTAGCGAGAAGTGCATTGGAGCAATCAGTGAGTTAAAAAACTGATCAGTTACCAAGGACAAGATCATCGTTGCAAACATGAGCAAAGTTCGAAGAAGCATCAATGCGAATACTATCGCGAAGTACAATTCCCTCGGAAAGCTAACATGTCCGCTAAGTTTTTTCTTGCCTACTTTCACAGGGAGGCCAAAAAACCGGCTGAAATGGTGCAGAAACTTCAAGTTCAAAGAAACAGCGTTGGGAAAATTGCAAAAGTAAGAAAGCATAATGTTGCTTGTTTTTAACCAATCTACGGTTTGTCTCTACTCCGAAACTAATTCAAAATATTGAAAGTTATGGACTGTTTTCTCTGACCAAGTTACTGTGACAATATTGCTGAATGACAAACACAATTGCTGGCGAAATTTTACCTGACATGAAGTTCCTTACATCACTTAATGAGGGATTCATATATAACGGTTTTTGATTCACATACGCAGCGTTTCTGATGCTTGTTTTGACGAGGTATGTTTTCATGGAAACTCTACGACCTTTTAACATCCACGACGTGGTATTGGGAAACTGCTCGGTAATTATTCGATAGCTGGCATCATTCGTATGTTCAGTTGGGTAATCAATACGCGGCTTCCTATTTCTTTTGCATGAAAATATTTTGGTAATATTCACACCACCCGACTATCGTTACCTCAGTTTCTGACGAAAAAGTGTTAGTAAGTGAAATTCAATTTGAAGAAGAAAAAATATATCGACCTTCAAAAGTCGATTTTTGATTTTGTAGGCAGTTTCCAAGAAATTGTGAAACATCAACAACCAGAAATGCTACGCAAAATATATTTCTATCTTCGTCACTTCCCCAACGCCGTTTCTTTGAACTTGTGGTTCCTTCGCCACTTCGCCAAAGTCGGTTTTTTTCCTATCAGTGTGGACGATAAGGACAAAGTTACAGCGAACGATATGCCCGGCGAAATGTTCTTGTTTGTACTAGGATATACATTGGGAATCATCCGAACAATTCTGTCTCTTTCAACGTTTGTATTATCTATGTCTAATGACCTGTTCTTCAACCCACTCGTCGCTCCAATACAATTCATTCTAGCTTGTGCCTACACAGAGGCAGTTTTTAATGGTTATATTCAGTTCTTTCAGCATCGAGATGAGTTTATTCTGATTTGGAATTGGATTAGGCTCAACAAAACCGTAGTCACGGATTTCAAAATTTCCCACCTCTTTCTCTACCTGTTTCCTAGTTTAAATTTCGTGATGACATCTTTGACCAGCTGCCTGTTCGCAGTTAATCCCGATTGGTTGCTTCAATTCCGATTCTTGGTACACTGGCTGAGTCCATCCGTTGATCATAACGTTTACGTAGCGCTGTCCATCGCCGCAACTTTGTTGGACTTCATGACTCAGAACTTCCTCATCAGCATATCCGTAGTTTTACACACATCACAAATTCTGTTGCTGGAAATATGGACAACTGCCATAGAAAAACGTATACTGCAGTAAGTTTTGTTGCTGGAATATTCAGAAGAACGGTTGTGAAATTCTTTTAATTAGCCACTACATGGTAGGTCCGAATCAACTGCTGAAGAGAAATGGCGTCGACTTCAGGAACTTAGGAT
Source organism: Sphaeridia pumilis (assembly GCA_034698345.1). NCBI lineage: Eukaryota > Metazoa > Arthropoda > Collembola > Symphypleona > Sminthurididae > Sphaeridia > Sphaeridia pumilis. The sequence goes on along the minus strand of JAQGBJ010004288.1, from coordinate 5,292 downwards.
TGTGTTACGGATTTTCAACACCGGAAATGCGACCGCCATTTTCGTCGTGAAGGTTATCTTTATAACAATGAGCATTTTTATTTTAGCTGTATTACTTTTATTCAACTTTGACGACTTTCTTCTCCGCATAATCATGCTGTATACTGGACTGATAACTCCTTTCATATATCCTGTTCAGTATCACCTGGCGCCATTGGTATCAGCCAAACTTGAGAAAGCAAAACAACGCGCCTCAGTCTCCGACTCTAATCTGCTGAAGCGTCAGATTCAGTCGGTTTCGAACAGTGGTGTTTCCATCGGAAGCGTCGGCACATTTGAAAAAGAATCCATGCTGATTTACATACATTTCGTTGTAACGCAGGTTACTAATATTGTTCTCATGTATGGCTAACAGTAATTATGATATAATTTCTTATGAATCATTTGATGAAAACGTGCCTCTCTGCGACCTTAAGTTTGATGTTCCTGCATATTTTTAGTGAAAACGTGTTAGCTTACATTCATGGCTGTTGTCTTAATTATTATGGCCGAACCTGGCTGAAACTATGGTAACTAGGTTCTGTATATATGTTCGCGCGCAAGCGAACAGTTTAATTGTAGTTAAGTTTATGAATTGTGTTTTGTCAGTTATCAAGCTTCACGACTGAGATGGCAGTTGGGAAAGATCGTAACTGTATTGTATTGGGAAGCTTCACGACTGAATTGTCAGTTAGGAAGGATCATAACTGTATTGGATTTGTGCTAGAGATGAGGTTGTCTAGTATTATGTATTGTATTGTTGTAATGTTTGGTTTTCTAGGAACACCTGAGCGGGATTAGTGCTTTGTTTTACCTTCAAAAAGTACCTTTAATATCGCCAGTTCTAGAATTACGCATTCATTCTTGTAAGAACCTTCAGAGTGTACGGAAGTGTGTGTTTTTGCTGTCACTAAAGTTTGTGTGTATTGTCTAAAGTAACCAAGTTTAGTCCACTTCATTCTAGTCTAATAGTAACGTACATCTGATAATAGGAATCATTAGTGCATCAAGTCAGTTAAAGGTGCATTTAAAGTCAAGTCACGTTAGGAAAAGCAAGTTGTCAAAAGTTGAAAGGCGAGACCGAGCTGTCTCTATCCATAGTACGTCAGGCGCCAAAAGAAGTTTGCCTTAACACCATCAGTAGCAGCTTCGCAATTATTCAACTTCATCATACTAGAAACACTTGATTTCTCCATATCTTCCTTGTACCAAAGCTCAAACCTTATTCTCCGGACGTACGTAAAAAAGCTCAATTTCACTCCCGTGCTTTATTGATACTCTTCCCGTGGTATAAGTTTAATGTGTTAAAGCGGCAATATAAACAGAAACAATATATGAATGGCTATTTATCCACCACCGTCACATAATAGCTGCAACGAATATTCTTTGGGCACCACAGAGAATTTGTTCGCACTGACCGGAGATCCTCCGCATTGCAGTTTTTACTCGAACAATCATAAAATTCTAAACAGCCTTGTTACACATTTTTTGGAAGGCAATCATCGATCGCACGTTCAACGTGAAACAGCTAACAGAAGAAATACTGCACTTTTTTTACTGGTTATCCTAAATAAATTATGGTAGGTAAATCAGTAGAAATAATGTTGCTCATGAATTGGCAAAATCGCTGGTTCCTTTGTAGAAAGTGCGATGGGTACATTCGGACACCTCAAGCTTTTTTAAAACATCAACGAACTGACTGCCGAACACAAAAGTTTAGGTTCGTTCGTTCTACTTGTGTAGTGCCATCAGGATGTAACTTTTAATTGCCGTAACTGAATGCTCAACTTTTCGTTTTTTTCAGCAAACACTCGGACAGCAGAAATCAGGCTCCAGATGGAACAGCATGCAGACATTGCTCGAGAAAGTTTTCCTCGGCCGGAAGCTGGAGACGACATGTGCGAAGTCAAGTCTGCAAACTGCCGTTCAAATGTCGCTGGTGCAGCTCGAGGTTTGAGGACATAGAAGAACTAGACGGACATTTAAAAATACACAAACGGTTCAAGTGCAAGTTCTGCAAATACGATGTAAACAACCTGGAAGATCTGAAAAGCCATCAAAAAGCTCACTCAGACGAAAAGCCTTTTTCCTGCAGCATGTGCAACAGTCGATTCCGAGAGAAACGTTATGTCAAGCTTCATCTGGCTAAACATACTGGCGAGAAGCCATTCAAGTGCCAGTTGTGTGAATTTGCTACTGGATGGAAAGTGTGTTTGAAAAAACATCAACTAACGCATTCGGGAGAAAAGCCATTTTCTTGTCATTTGTGCAAAGCTAGATTCTCTCAGAAAGAACTTCTCAAAAATCACGTCAAAACGCACGGTAACAAGAAGGATTTCAATTTCAATTGCGGGTTTTGCAACTTTGCTACCAACTGGAAGTCTGTCCTGAAGATGCACATTAATTCTCATACTGGAGAAAAACCTTACAAATGTGACAAGTGTAATTTCGCTACTCCTTGGGAATCTGGCTTGAGACTTCACATGCGACTCCATACTGGAGAAAAGCCGTATAAATGCATCAAGTGCAACTTCACTTCCGCTTATGCTTTGAAAATCCGCAGACATGCAAAAACTCACAAAAACAGCAGCGAACAAGACCGACCTTTCAAGTGTAGATTGTGCCCTTACACGTGCACCACTGCCTTAAATCTGACCAAGCATGTACAGTATCCCACTGGAGAAAAACCGTTCAAATGTGGTCAATGTGATCAATCGTTTGCTGACTCGTCTAATTTGCGATGCCACGAACGAACACATACAAAGGAAACACGGCACAAGTGCACTCACTGCAGCTATTCGTGCAAGGAGCGCGGCGCTTTGAAGCTGCACTTTCGTACACATTCCGGAGAAAAGCCGTAAATATGTAAATTTTGCGGCTACGCGACAACATGTTCAAGTGATCAGAAATCTCATATCAACAGAAGGCATTCCGACCCTATTGACAAGCCCTACAAGTGTTGTCATTTTAAATATTCTGCTAGAACCGTCGCAGAGCTCACTGCACACGTACGATCACATACGCGAAAAACCTTACAAATGCAAACAATGTGGGGATAGTTGTTCTTGTTCAAGTAATATGAAGCGGCATGTTCGGATTAATCATCAGTGCTGAAAAACCGTGTTTCAAAGTCCGATTCAGTAGGCCGGATTGAGTTTAGTTTGCTCTTATCTAACTTTGATCCTGGTTTATACTTGTGTTCAACAGGAATTTTATAAAAAATAGAATCAATAAAGCTAGAGCTTCTCACACTTTGGTCATCTAATGAAGCACATGTGATGGTGATATTTTGCAAACTAGTGAAAACAAAACTAGAGTTTTTCTGATTCAAATTCTCAAAGAAAATCGTGTGATTCACACGGCAACTTTAAGTTTACATTACACATCTGTTGACTATTCATCTGTCATTTTTCCCGCTTAATTTGACCACCTGGAGGCAAGAGGGTCCGTCATAGCAACAAATGTTTTGCTTTACTGCACGGACAGGTTACACAAGATGTTTGTGCTTGTTGGTACAAAGTTAAGTTCCCTGCATACAAGTGGAATGTGAATGTAAATAAAGCTCTTAGGAAGTGCCAGCGGTTGGCAAATCAGTGCCTATTGAAAATTTATTGAAATTAATTTTCTTCCGTTAGTTTTCGAAGCAATTATTTTGATATTTTTGTCACAAGAAAAATTCTCCTCATCTGCAGCAATTTCGTGAGAGAACTTTCCAATTATCGTCTCCATTTCAAGCTATTAAGTTATAATTTACAATTTTGCCAATATTTTTTATCGTGTCTTTTCTCTTGACACTGAGAGAATATCGAAACAGTAATCATAGACATAGTTATTTATACAATTTTATTTTTCTTGCAGGCTTGCCTCTTCCTCGCTCAAACAAAAATTACTGAACTGGATATATTGTCGTTTACCGTCACCAGAATGAACTGGCAAAATCGCTGGTTCCTTTGCCGAACCTGCAAAAGGTATTTCCGAACACCTCAAACTTATGTGGCCCACAGAAATAGTAACTGCCCAGGTTTAAGAGCGCTCAACGCTGTGAGTCCTAGTCCTGGAGTGTAAGTCATAAATTTAAACATGCATCTCCTTGTCCTAATCCAAGTTTCCAAAGAAGCATTCAAAACTTATCTTATTTTACAGGACCAGCCAGAGCCAGAGGACAACAGTTTCACAAAAAAAGCTTCAACCTCCCCGAGATCTCAAGTGCCGTTACTGCTCCAAACAATTTTCAGATAGTTTCCAGCTTAATCGGCATAATTTGACACACACGGGCGAAAAACCTTTTCCATGCGATAAATGCAGCGCTTCCTTCCAGAGACGAGACACGCTTGAACGCCATTTAAAGACACACGGTGGCCATGTACAAAAGTTCAAGTGTACCTCCTGCAAATACACGAGTAACTACGCTTTCACGTTGGCACGCCACGTAAAGATCCGTCATGGGCCTAAAGTCTACAAGTGCAATAAGTGCAGCTACGGAACAGGGCATTTAGCAAGTTTCAATAAGCATGAGGTAACTCATACTGGAGCCCGACCCAGGCCCTTCAAATGCAACTTGTGCGGCCATTCAGCAACCAGGTTTTCTTCTTTGACACTACATATCAGGACGCACACTGCCGAAAAACCTCACAAGTGTTCTTTTTGCAAGTTTGCCACCGCACATCCACCGAGTCTGAAAATGCATTTGCTTACTCACACTGTGACACAAGATCAAGTCAAATGCAACCTTTGCAAATATACAACCAACTTCAAGCGTAACCTCAATGAACATCAAAAGAGAAGGCATTCAAACGAAAAACCCTTCAAATGCAGTGTCTGTAAGTATACAACAGGGAGTAGAGGAGCGTTTTATCATCATGGTAAAATTCATACGGGCGAGCGACGGTACAAATGCCAGTACTGTAAATATGCCGATGCTACATCTTCTGGTCTGCGACGACATCTACAGGTTCATACGGGGAGGAAAAAATCCATTGTTTCGTAGTTTTTGCAGTCAATTTCTGCGATTCTTCAAATCACTATTATCATAGTTTAATTGATAACAATCAGAGATGAATGTCTTGTTCAGCCGGCTAATAATCAAGTTTAAATGTATTAGTTTTAGAAGAGCAAAAAGAAGAATTTGATCATGTACAAATTTTCTTTATTCGACAGCGAATCGCAAGGTTGCTTCCTCTCCCCTTATTTATAGACGTAGCTGTAAGTATAATTGCTAATACCACTAAAATCAGTTTGAATTGTAGTACCCTTACTGTACAGACTACAACGACA
>JAQGBJ010004287.1:0-10601 GCA_034698345.1 Sphaeridia pumilis | reverse complement strand
TTGTAGTCATTAATCAGTATTACTTGTCCCGATCCAACCCGACACTCATAGTATTTGTCCTCTGGTTGCAAAACCAACAAACGGCAGGCTATAGGCCTACAAGTATATGCCAACGAGTGCAATTCCTTGTAGCAACTTACTTTGAAACAAACGTCTTTATGCCCATGCTCAACCAACACATATAAAATGTTAAATTACGTAATTACCAATACCTATATATACACAAATTTAAATAATAATCACCGAATATAATAGCCAATCGGCTGCCTCACCTGGCGTCGTTATCGACCTCTCGGAACATTCGAGGGAAACTTGAGCTAAATGTTACTGCGTAACACTGCCTCTCGTACTCGGATGAGTACTTAATAATTAACGTTTTCGTTGTTCAACTTTAGATCAGTATTGAAGAGTGCTACGATATGCAACGAATGTGTGAAAGCAAGAGGAGAGAGTGTGTTAAAGCTGTACCATTCTAGTCATTGATACCAAACGCTTGGGACAAACACTATATGTAGTTCTTTCTTTGCGATTCGCTGTTTTTTTTAAATGTTTCATTATGCATGAACAAGAAACTTACTGCTAAATTAGAGTTTGATAGAAGATATATTAACGCAATATTGGTTACAAAAGTATGTTAGAAATGGCCAATTCAAAGGTGACCGTGTGAATGATTGCTGTGCAATGAGAGATACCTGATGAATGATTCCGAATGGTGCTATTCATGAGAAGCTTTAAGAATACTTATATATAGTAATGATCTCATTCGGTCTTGGGTGTAGCTTAGAGTGTCTCGGAATTGATTGATATCCACGCTCTTGCTAACCCTCAAGTGTTATTTACCTGTGTGCAAGTGACAACCTGCATGAAATGAAGAAACCTGAAAGAATGTACAGTATCTCTAAACAAAACTTATAGTATTATTAGAGCTTTAAAGAGTCCAGTCAGTGATTATTATTGAAGCCAAGATGTTGTTGTGCATTCCATTTATCCTGTATTGATTACAAGGGTTAAAAAGTCAAGTGTGATTGATGTGTGATTCTGGATCAAAATATTTATATAAATATACAGAAGGTTATCTCTTATGTCAAAATGCATCTCAACGATGATAAAAAAACATGTTTCTAACTAGACTTCTAGGAGAAGAAAATCCGTGTTGTGCAACAAACGAACATGATTCTCGTTGTGTCAAAAACCTACATAGATAAGCATGTTCACAACACAATATATATGCCGATGCTATAAATCGAAGTATGTCAATATTAAAAAACACAAATCTCTATAAACTGTTAAAATTACTCATAATTATGGCTCTGTAAGAATAACAAGTGTGAATTCCGTAAGAACGTCCGATAAAAACCGACCTCGGTCGGCTACTCATGACAAAGAGTTCACACCTGGTTACGACCACAGTAGTCACGGGCTATTACAATTACGGTGAATGTTTTCGACATATAGCTGCTATTCGTTAGCATGAGTTCACATGTGTGTTATTTATTGCTAATACTTATGAATATTATAAAATTTGAATAGTGATAGATGCTCTAGTTGTAGACATAAAGAGTAGCGTGAGTGTGGCGTACCTTTAAGAATGCAACTTTTAATCAATCATAATAATGCTCATTTTGGTCGTGCTGGTGTTCCATGCGAAAATGCTGCGTATATTTGCGAAATGTATGTAAAAGCAACTAATGATATTATCGGTATGCTAAAAACGCAAATCATGTAGCCAACGTTTAAGAGAATACACAAAGCTCTCTGGAAGAAGCTGTCTATTACGAAATCCTGTAAATAATCGAAACATCCAAATAAGAACGGTAACTGAGAAACAACTGTTATGATGGACACACGCCGTGCGTACTTAATAAAACGATAACAATAATCGAAATGTTGCGAATTTCTGAATTCATAAAAACCTGCATTTTCCTTTTAGCTACATCAGGCCTAAAGGTGTGTGAGAGGGACAGTACAAATTCTACTTGAAAATTGCGAAACGGAAGCGAAGATGCCGTCTCAAGGCTGTTATCTTGAATGACTACCTAAATTTGAGATGCACAAGCAAAGACAAAGCACGCTTTTAAACGCCCATTAATTTCGTTTTTGTCATGATTTATTATTGCGTTGAGATTTCTCTCATTTGTTATGTTGCGTAATTACAAAAAATCGAGACGCATTTTGTCACAACTTTAAATCACGTTTCCAAACGGAAATTCAGTTGTGTCAAGTACTTGGAACTAAGTTACATTAGATATAACGAAAACTACATTGCGAATAATAATATTAAAGGCTTAAATATGTTTCACGAACACATTTATGTTGTACTTTTCAGGTGAAGTCTTCAATGTTACGTATGGACGAAAACGACTATGTATCACAGTTCTAGGAGTAGTTCACTCCACGTCAAAATTACGCTAATAATCAATGTAAAATGCGATAAGCAAAATGCGAACCTAAGTAATACTTCTGACTTGAATAAAAAGTATAAATGAAAACTGTAATAATCATTTAAGATGGTACGGAAGGTATTTTTGAGTAGCCATTTGAATGGCGTGTCGTAGGATTGCGTTAAGAGAACTCCTAACAAAATCAAATTGGATCCAGTGGTACATCACTGTCGTCATTAAAGTAAAATAAAATTTGTCCTTCCAGGTACAAAAGTTCTTGAATTGACCATCAACTTGTTTCTCATGACTAACTAAAGTAGACACCGTACCGGCGGCATTTCCACTGACATTACTCAAGCTGTTTTCGTACCTGCTGTGAATGACGTCCAAAGCCAATCGGACAACGGCCGACAGAGACAAACACGGAACAATCAAAGACCAACCGGATATGAGAGACTCCCACAGCTTGATGGATCCCATGTCGCATTTCCATACACCAGGCACCAGAATCTTGTCGAAAATAGACTCCATCATCTTGCGGTTCTCCGGCAGACAGATGTTGAAACGGTCTTCGATTCCCAACAAGTGTCCGATGAGGGCCCACAGATGCACGAAAGCTTTGACTCCCTCCTCCTGGCCGAAAATGCCAAACTTGGTTGGGAACATGGCGATCAGACCGACGAAGACATACTGCGTTACGCTCATGTCCAATTGGCTGATGACGTGAAGTTGGTCGGGGAACATGGCAACACGGTCGAACGTTGCTGGATTCACAGAGGCTTCGATGTCGGCTCTAACGGCCTGGCAAATCGGAACGGGGTCGGCAGATGGCTCCCGCGTCTTATTGGTAGCCCCCGGGTTAACTTTCTCGTCCGGCAACATGAGAGAGCGCAGAAGAGTACGAGCAACTCCAGAGTGGATTGATCGGATCCGTTCAACATCTCGAGCACCCTCGCCGGCTTCAGTAGAAAGGTCTTCCTCGTACCACTTCTTGATGTGCAAAAGGGTTGACAGGAATCTTTGCAAGGACTTGGTCGTCGTGTCAGATTTCCGGGTCCTCAGAAGAACTCGCCGGACAGGCTCATAACAGAAGAGGAAGATCAGTGCGATGAAGTGGGCGAAGAGTACTGCGAATAAGTTGACGCTCACGAACCTCTGGCCTTCTCGAACAAGTTCGGGGTCAACCCAAGCCGGGAGATGCGACTGCTCCGCCTTCTTCTTCTGGCACCCACTTGTGAACTTGGCATCATGGACGAACTTGGTTTCGAAGTCTTCAGGGGTTGCTTGAATGTCGTGGATGGCTTCAGTGAAGCAGTTCTGTCTCGGCGCCATTATAGTAGTGTCGGAGCTGGAGATTCAAGTCAAAACTATAAATCTTGAATAACTTCAAAATTAACACACTTAAATTATCAACACACTTACCAATAAATTAGTCAGTAAAATCAAGTCTCTTGAGTTAGTATCAGTCAGAAAAGTAAAACCTGAGTGGCGCTAAAACCACGAAACGTTGTCAAAGTCGCTTCTGTCCTTTATCACGTCCAGTTTGGTAATGACAGCTTTTACTCTCGCTCAGCGTTGAATCGTTCCTTATCAGATGCATGTTCTGTAATGTAAAACAGAGAGTACGACAAGTTGACAGTGTTGGTATTACGCATGTATACGATGGTTGGAACTTGTGGTGGATACAGAGCCTGCAGGTACATGAAAGTTATTGGTTCGGGGGCGTCACCATAGATAGCTATTTCTGCTCTTAAAGTCAATATTTTTAAGTTTTCACTATCGGGCATGGGTGAATGTTTATCGATATATGTATAAAGCCATATCAGACTAATCATAAAAATCCAGTAAAGCAAATTTCCAGGTAGATTTTATCAAATGGTCTGAGCCAAGTAGGTACTCGACCATCAATCATTGATTACTCCTAGTCGTATCGCGCCTTTACCATTGATTTGAGGGGTCACAAAGTCATAAATACTCTTATAACGAAATATATCAACATGATTTGCCGTAGGGCAGAATGGCCGCCTCGTGAATGAATCGTAAATAATCAATGAACAGGTACCTGTGTAAAAATATTGTTTTGAATTCTTCCATCAATGTTTTATTTTCATATATTCAATCGACTACTTCATCGGTTAACAAGCTGTTCATTACACAAAAGTTGCAATGGCCAACTTCGAAAATGTAATTTAGTTGCATACTTGTAGAACTTGAACCTAAAAAGCCCAAATTACCGGAAGCCGAAGGAAGGAAATAATAGCGTTATAACAAACTTCGTGTAATTATCTCCTCTAAAAACTATTCTCACAGCAGCTATAGCACATTTTATTATAAACATTCAGAATTTTATATTATCCTACAATAATGGTCTTGCCATGGCTCTTCTATAATGTGGCATTCTCTCTACACGTAACTAGCACGTATGGTACATTTAAAAGTCATCACAAAAACATTTTCCCCGTTAGCCGTTAAGTTAAATGGACTATTTGTGGTCCTTACCGGAACCATTAGCTTCATATGGCTACTGCTAAAGTTGTCTAACAAACATTTAATTTTGTCATGTATCATTCAAAAGCTGAATTCAAATTGATTGAAATGGCTGTAGTTTACGTGGCCCTGTGGAAGTTTGCCAAATTCAAACATGTACACATATATATGAATTTATGATATTTTTCGGCATCCAAACATTTTATTCTAGATAAACAGCAGTTTATGTTCATCCAAGAAGACTCTCAGAAAGATAATCTTAAAATGAAAAAAATGCATCGCCGTCCAACACGATACGAAGCCCTGGTAACTATTCATTATCGTGAAGTAATTTTCAACCGTTCTTGGGTTCGGGAAAGGATGCATAGCAAAGGGACAAACGTGTTCGACAGAGCTGCTTCTGCGGTGGTGGACTTTTTTTCCAAATGTCGCACGAATGAAACGAATAAATAACCGCAAAGAGATTCTAACGACCAGATTCCGAATAAGTGGATGGACCCTCCAAACTGCAGACGGAATCTTCAATATCATCTCCGTGATATCGGAACGATCGCTGATTTCTTCGGTGAAGCGCCTGTCGATGATTACATTGAAGTCGGTAAGTTTGGTGTCCACCATCATAGGCAGAAAGCATAAAAAATACACAACCCACATTAGCAACGCATCATTAACTACAACAAGTTTCATATACCGTCTTATTACGAGAACACCGACAATAACTGGGATGCAACATGGCCCGTTCACATTACGTCAGCCGGCATAACATATACTCAAGTGCCCACATTCAGAAGCTTCTGCATTACACATAATGCATAACCATGGAATGATAAAGGTTAGCAAAATTTCTGCCTCAGGGTTTTATATGTTTTAAGCGGTATATATATTTACAAGGTCTTCCAGGCAGGCAAGCACTACGCTTAGTTACGTCTAAGTGCTTTCTCATCCAGCAGACGCTTATGGCTATAATCGAATTTGTTTTACCCGATCTAGAAAGTTCTAATTTTCAAAAGCTTTAATATTCGTCATCATAATGTCGAACCTGTCAGTGCATGTAATCCTACAAATCATTGTAACCTTACATTGTTTATGGCACCAAAATATTATTTTACGGCAGCACACATTATAGTATATATAGTCTTTTTGGGAAGAACCTGGAAGCCGTAGATTAAATCTTACTCATCTCGGGCATGGTCCTGTAATACATCTCAAGTTTTCATCTCTTGAATTCATTACGGAGCTTACAAGATCATTATTCTTTCACGCAACTTTCTTCTTCGCGGATTTCTTGCAAGAGACCTCTTCGCATAAATAAGATAAACAGTTTTCTCCAGTTCACATTCTATCTCATAAGTTTTCTAACTCATCCAGATTTTGTAGGCTTGAATCCCGGAGCTTACAATTTGTCTTAGCACTTTAAGCTAGCTCAAAACTTGTGTTTTGATCCACGTCTCTACTTCCTATCGGAGAACAGGCATTCATTATCCTAATTCAAAAGGTTCCTTTCAAAGGTTTTTTTCGCCATCACGAAACTGATTAAAAAGCTCAGGAATGTAAGTAAGTTCTCGTTGGAAAGATTTACGAATTTATCTTCATGTATACTTGCGCATGACGCAAATAAAAACAATCGAAAGATTTTGTCGTCGTTGCTCGAAAGCAGTATATTTAAGCTTTTAGGAAAAAGCACAACACTATTGGAGGTTAGGGTAAGATAGAAAAAGTGACAATATTTCAGCGATTCTGCCTTCATCAGGCCAAACAAAGTCTGAAGCTAATTACAATTACCACATTCCTGTAGCTCAGCAACTAATTTTAGTAACTTTCACTAATTATCTTCAGACTTTTTTTGACCTGATGAAGGCAGAATTGCCGAAATACTGCCACCTTTTTTCCCTTACTCTCCAATAGTGTAAAAAACTTAAATATACTTGTAAATGTATGTAAATCTTGGACGTCGTGCTTAATTTTTCACCATTTTGCTACTATAGGCAAAGAATGTAAATCTTAAAGAAGAAATAAATACAAGTACTCAGTCGGTTGTGCAACAAAATAGCAATACGGAAGGCCAGGCAATACAGATGACCCCAACAATCACATTCGCGCCAACCTGCCAACTACAGGAGCATAAAATTCATTCTTGAGTAACTACTTTGGCATTAATAAATTGCGTTAGACGAAACTTTGGACGGGACGTTATTGCCGAAATTAGTTGTATTGCATTTGCAGACAAAACCTAGCATGACTTACAAGGCTATTACGTTTTTATCGACTGTATGTACAAAGGTCAATACTATAAGCTACGCTACAAAGAGTTCCCATTGTGTGATGAAGACAGCAAAAATATAGCACTTTCTGAACTGACTGACTACAGGCTCAAACTACCATTACGTTTAGCAAGGTGGAAAAAAGTTTGAGTTTGTTAGAAATGTTGGACGTTATTCAGCCAGCCAAGTCTAGTAAACTTTAAACTAAGTTAGCAAAGTACAAAAACGTTAAACTACGTTAAGTCGAATTCTACTATATGAAACTTGAAGTTGACTTGCGGTAAACCGGCTTTTACTCAAGAAGGAATTAACTTGCCTTGTCTCTACTTCCCTTTTTCTGATCACATTTCGATTCACAAACAACATCAAAGGATCAATTAGACAGCATGTCTTGATTTCATCGGTCAAAATTTGACAAAATGCCTTACCTGAAGAGAAAACCTTCTGTGAGTTGGCTTACGCCCTCCACGACGTTTGGAAATGTGTGGATTGTCCTTTCTCATCGTTTTGTTACGTAAAAGCTCCAGCTGAGTGTACACTCTCTTAAGTTCCGTCTTGAAACATCAAAGACAAAGTTTTAACAACATTGGTCTCGCAGGCCGCTTACATAATTAGGTTTGTAGGAAGACAAAAGTTACATGGACACAATCAAGTTTGTGAACATGTTACTCAAGTAACTTCGTCTAAAACCTCGTTCTATTTTCAACAACATGCCCAATAGTCTTTATGAACCTTGTAAACTTTCTTCACATGTTTATGCCGGTAAAGTTTTGCACCTTACTCAAGTTTCCTATGTTGATCCGAGTTGGTGTGACATTTGAATGAGCTGAACGAGTTATTCTTTTACAGACTGTGGTTTTTTATTCTAAACGAAACAATAGTATAAAAAGGCCTTTTTGTGATTTCAAGGCTACTTTGTACATTATTAGCGGCTGCATGACAAATTGCTCGAGATCATAGCCGTTTATTGAGAATATATCTTTCGATATATAAGTAAGATGCGTGAAAGTTCGTACGCCTTTCGAGCCTACAAACTTTACACCATTTCTAGTACAAAAAAGGGAGAACAAGTATACAACATTTGCATGTTCAGAAAGTCTACAAAGCCGAAAAGTATAAAAGTCGGCTGAGAATTGAGAAGAAGGTTTTGCTCGTCTGTAAATGACAAGAAGAAAGCAGTGTTTGAACTCACCCGAATATCCTGAGGGTCCATGTCGGCCAAATTAACCTCTGCCAGATCAAGATCTCCGTTTATGGCGTCTAAAGCTTTGACGACCCTTGTTGTTCCCCCGTCACCTCTTCGGGTTAGCCGCTTCTTCTTCTCGTCATGAATGTAGTAAAACTATGTAAGGTAAAATACGTTAGCCAAACTCATTCACGCGGACAAGGACAACCGGTACAAGCTTCCTTCCCTCTCATCACATTTCACAAATACTTTTCTTATTTCCCTGACTCATCCTACATGTCGATAAAGAAAACACAAGTTTCCTCACATATCCTCAAGTCATAAAAGCAGCAACCAACTGAGTTCCACAGGATTAGATTGCAACACCAGTTTTCAAAGAGTTCTAGCTTTCTTCAGCCAGTCTTCGTGAGAAAGGAGAAAGCTGCTTCACGATTCCAGAAAATATTTGTTCCAAGCTTTCCAATTTCGTCAAATGTGATTCAAACAAGAAGGCCAGTGTTGATGAGACATTTTTTAAACGAAAACTTACCTTTGGTACAAAAACGATGAGCAGAATAATGGATGTGGCTACATGAGATCGAGCAAAGTACAAGACGAGGACGTACAATGATTGATTTGAAGTTATGTACATCCGAGATTCTCGTAAAACTATTGTAGCTACGGATACAATTGTCTGTGAACACAAACATGTGTTGGTGTTATTCTCATGTATTGAAAACCCCAAAAGACTTGATTTAAACTCTTACTTCAATTATAAGCGCTGCAGTATAAAATTTACGCTCGTTCCACGGTGTGACGGCATTGCGCAAATGGTACGCCATGTGCAGTCCCACCCCGACGAAAAGGAGCTCGCCTGTACCAAAAATATCCCAAGTTCAAATACGCATGATGTTATTTCCTCGTCATGTGATCGATACCACTCTAATTTAAAGAGAAACTTTATCGTCATCAGTTTTTTCTCCAATCAAAAGAATGTACATATTGATGGTTGTATGCACTCGACTCGTAATGCTGTGCGCAGCTCAACACACGTCAAAGCCACACTTGTTCACGTTAATCAATCAAGAGATTTATCCACCATGTTACACGCTGTACTTGATGTTCATAGACTCAAAAATTGACATTCCCAGTGGATGAATCCTGGTATTCAGTCGACATTTCGTTTCATCATGAGCTATTAAGCTGCCGTGCATTACAAGACTATATGAAACGATGGCATTCGTTAAGGCTTCAGAATATCAAATTCTGCACGAATTCATCCCTATATTTAGTTAGTTTTGTTATGGAATCCTACTTTTTTGTTGTGCTTGACTATAGTATTTTGCGGCATGATATGATTCCCATAAAAAGCTACGTTTATTTCGATGACGTTCTTTAAAGCTTTCGTTAGGGGAGAGAGTGATTTCCTGGAATGTCTGCAGACGAAAAGTTACTGCAACAAGACAAACCGTGAGGTGAAACTGTACCCTTCAAGGCCTTACACAAAGAAAGTTGACTTCATTCAGCATGTTTTCTAGCTTGTCAGCTGTGGTAAGACGATGTAGGTACCTGGAAGCTTCAATTACTTTGGTAGTAGTTCCAGGATGTGATATCTAAATTCCTGCTTCAAAATAATGTTCTTGACAAATGCCCTACAATGCCCTGACATTTCACCTCGTTCCCAAAATTGTGCACAAATACCTACGTAACCATTTAGCGGCTTAGGTTCGTAAGAATCTTAGGAAAATGGTCTCAGACGTTTACAAATCGTTGGTATCTTTGAATATACTTTCAAAAATACGTTTCTAAATCATTTTTCTTGATAACTTGTTATCATTTTGCCGAAATCAGCTCTCGCGTATTCAGATACCACACGTTGCTATTACTCAACGTCAAAAGTAAAAAAGACTCCAGCAGACTGCTTACGTTTTTCGTAGAACTTTCGTATATTTTCTAAATAAACTTTCACAAACTTCCGACAGCAACTTTCATTTCAGACATTTTGGTATGCATTCCAGCGAACGTCACGTACATCCGCTGGTCATCACCTGCAAATCTTGACACCATCTGAAAAACTATGTTGCATGGTGCATACAGCCATGGTGTTTTCGCGCTAAACTAAACTTAACTTTGCGGAAAGATCAACTATAATGAAAAAAGACTCACCAACTTCTGTGACGCGATGCCACCACGTGATTGGGCAAATCTGGTCCACATACTGTGACGAGGATTCTTCGGAAAAGGAGTTTGTCACAGTCCAAGCAGTCATGTAAAAAAGTACAACTGAAAATATTGCAGTCAGGTACC
>JAQGBJ010004286.1:0-10602 GCA_034698345.1 Sphaeridia pumilis | reverse complement strand
CACTATGTACTACTACTACAAATCGATACTCATATCAATTACATTTGTCACTATTTCCATAAATCATCATCATCAGCGGCAACAACAACAGCGAATCTCCAAAAATCTTTTCCCTTTTTCTCCAACGCTTTCTCTATTCTCCTCGTCTGTTTTTTCCCCAGAAATTCTACACATCTTAACCTTACTTTCCTCCACTTTCTTCACTCCTTCAACAAAGCTCCAAAACGTCTTCTCGATTTTAATTAACTTCAATCTCTCCTCTCTTTCCCTATTCTTGATCACTTTTCAGCATTTGTTTACACACACCTTGTCCTGTCCCTGCCCATCCCCAGCTTCAATATCTTTGAATTTTGAACGCCTCAGTACTCAACACTAAATAAGCTGACAGCCGCTCCCGGGCGTTTCAACCTGCAAACTTCCGGTTGCTACCCAGACCGCCTCAAGTGCTTCTAAATTCAATAGCACATATATACAGCGACAAACAACTTGAAAAGTAATTCAAACTTTTCCTAGCTCCGTCGCTATAATTATTACTTAACAAAATCACCATACTTTTAACAACTTTCCTGTTTCCAGTCTCCCGTCCAATACAAAGAAGAAAGAGGAAATTCCGCCTCTGCCTTTTCAAAACTCGTTTGCACCTTCGCTAATTACAAAGCCGCACGAAATATCCCATGCAACATAATGCACCTTTCTCCACGTTGCATTTCCTCCTTTCTGCTTTCCAGCAAGTAATTAAACGCACCTGTTAATCTTTCTTTTACCGCTTTTAGCGACGCAACGACTTTTCTCCATTACTACACACAACTGCTGTAACACACACAATTCATACAAATTAGCTTTTTAGAGACTTGAATCCCGCCTTTAATTCCTTTTATGTTAACTCTTTCACCTTGTAATTAAAAGTTACTGCCGCCTAAAACTCAAATACATACAACCTGACACGTTTCTCAAAATGCATACGTACATGCACCGGCACTCATACCATCAACACATACATCATTCACTTGTCCACAACCATAAGCCGTCAGACTACATAAATAACCAAGCTGTCCATCCTGACACCTAACACCCTTGAAACATGCGTTAGAAAAGCAACTTCTAGAAACTTTCTAGAACCAACATCAACACAACCCTTTACTACTGCATCTTCTTCTTCTTGTTTATAAACTTTGGCTATGAATCACTCAACTTGTCTCGCTTTCACTTCCATAATCTCACTTGAACCCTTTCGGTCCAACGACAACATGCACAGGTGCCAAGGGACACCAAGGATGTCTAGACATATGCATTTTGAACTCTCTCCCGTACACATGCCAAGATGCATTCAAGCGTATGATGCCAAGCCATACTAACGCAATGTGCATTTCACTGGGCGCTTCCGAATGGGAGGTACCACAAGTTACTGCATCAACACCTTAACGCTTTTCTGCACTTTGTACTGATCGAAGCCCTGGAAATTCTCGAGTATTGGTGATGACGCACATAAGCCTCTTCACCAAATCCTGAACATGTTTCCATCCAAGATCCGATATTGGGTATAATATGTCGTTTGGTCCAACATAAGCCGGAAATTCCCAATCTCCTGGAATGAGAAACGTGCTTCAACTGTAATCACGAAGGATTCAGTAGCTACATATTGTACTTATGTAGCGATGAGTTTGCTCAATCTTTTGAGCTTTGTACATTGTGTAAATCCTTGTTCACCAGAAGGTCAAGCAGAGACCAATTCCGATCGTGAACACCTGGCTGCCTTTAAAATAGTTTTCAGTCTACGCCTTCCAGTTGTCCACAATTCCACTATCCGGCTAAACTCCTAATAAAACCCAAACTCTGGCGTTGTTTACGCATTTCACCTTACAATTTCATCTTCAAAAAACTTCAATCTCTTTGGATTTCGGATTCCGGTGCTGCTGTTTAATAAAGCCCAAACTCATATCACCTTGTTTCAATTTACTTTCTTTTTCCTTGTGGATGTAAATAAACCCCACAACCGTCAAAAACTTTTCGCATCTCATAAACTCCGGTTGGAACTGCTCCATACTTTGAAGCCCGGGAAATATCCGGTCTCGCTTTGAACAGTTCAACTTGAACTTCAAAATAAAATCCCTCCTTCACACGCTTTCTCTTCTTGTTCATCTTGGTGCATATTGCATTCAGGAGCTTATCTCCTCTGCTTTCTCCTCGTTTCCCGATATCACTGCATCGCATCTCTTGTTGCAACTGCAACAAACTGCATTGCATCTCCTCTTGCATCATTCATCCTTCCATAGAGAATCTTTTGCTGTCCTCCACAACTTTCTCCATAATGCATTTGCCCGTAGCGCAATTCCAGCCATTCCAGCACGTGCCGCCTTGCATCTTGAACCCATCTTCTTCTCGTCCTCTACTGCATTTCGTTGCATTAAAAGTGCAGCAGCAACTGCATCTCCTACCCATTCCGGACACCAGTTCCACTACAATTTCAGCTCTCAAAGTGCTAGACCGTAGCAACGATATTCTCCAAAGACTCTTCTTCTTCCGCGGGAGACGCGGGAGACCAAACGCCATTTCCCATTTCAACCAACCCTCATCCAACTATAACTTTCTCCACCGCCACGGATCGACGGACAAGAAACCAATGGAGCTATATTCCATTTTCCCATACTTGAGAAAAGTTTCTTCGAAATTCGTTCCTCAGCATTGGCAGTCATTATCATTAGTAGGTCTTTTTCCAATCAACTTTGAAATCAGCGCCTTTTCCCCTATAATAACCATACAAAAGCCCACGCTTCATTAAGACGCTGAAGACTTTGCGTCCACAAATATCAAATGCAGCGGCACCTGTGCATTAAAACTGCATTTCCGCCTTCTTATAAGCCTTCGATTTCCGTCCTGCGGAAACCAATTAAGGCTTCCACCTTAATGCACCTTCGGAAAAGCGCATCCTACCTTATCACATTAACCTTTCCACTTGCTTCCTTTCTTGAAATATATTCTGCCCACCTTCTAGCTGCACTAGACTAATGGCAAAGCCAACACCAAAACCTCCTGACTTTCTTCATAATTTCTCACCCTGCCTCGTTTTCTTGGACTTTTAGTATTTTCCTCGAGATTTATTACACGCAAAGGTAAATAATTGTTGGCTGACTCCGAGTAGAAACACAATACAATGGAACCTAGTCATCCGCAAGAATACAACAAGACACTATTGCTTCCCCTCCCTCTGAATTTCTTTCTTACCTGCAAACAACTTTCTCCTTGTGTATATATTTTCATAGTTTCCTTTGTTTTCTCTCTTCTTGTATTATTGACTAACACGGCATTTATTGACTACACAAAAATAGCCAGACATGTTGTTTCTCTAATTTCCTTCCCCCGAAATAGCCACAATTTCCCCTTGTTCCCGGAAACTTCCATCCTGCCGAAACTCTACACCAAAACAAAAGCCTGGCATAATAATGGCAGGTGCAACTCAAAGTCCAAAATGCATCGCTGCTTTCTCCTTCTTCCTCCGACACTGAACAAACACTATAAAAGAGCGGAAAACAAATACCCGGTTTCCAAAATTCAAGGTTACACCTCAAGTCCAAGCTCGGAGAACAAACACTTTCTTCTCCCCTTGTACATATTTAAACGGTGTTTTAGAACCGGTCGGACCTCAGGTGGTCTTACAAAAAGCCTTAAAAAATATGGCGGATTTCAGATACAAGCAAGTAAAAGCCTGTAAGCTTGCCGAGATGCATAAATCAAGGTTTGCTCCAGGTTTGTTCAACATTTCCACAAAATATTCCCTTGACCATGAGTCACCACTGCAGCCAAACCGGCGCCAAATTCATATGCACTTTTGGTTCCTCAAAACGGTCGAATCGCTTCATCTCCGTACAGACTTATTGTACTTCCTCTACTGACGAGGCTTGCCCGCCTGATTCTTGTCAAAGATTACGAGTATGAGTTATGACCTTTGGAAATTACATGTCAACAAGCTATAAGGACCGAAGTCACCGAAGCATCAGGAGCCAACGCGCATTTTAGGCATTGAACAATATTCATTAACGAAACATCGTTACTAATCAACTGACTCTTGAGTATTCCACCTCTGAGAGCTGTCAGATCGTTACCGAATATTCACCTGTGCGTCACTTGATTACACAACTTTCACCGGTGAGAGTTTCTTCCTAACGCAAAACTTAATTTCGCAAACCCACGCCAACTCTCAAAGCTTCTCCAGCTCAAGATAAACTTGTCAGGGCACTCGTTTCAATCAACAAACTTCTAGACTCCTAGTCCTAATTCCCTAGAAACACGCGAAAAATTCTGTTCTTTCTCCATATCTTGCACACTTGCACACTCTAATTAATTTTATCGTATCAGCACATATCAAAACTTTCCCTTTCTTCCAGGTAAATCCCCGCCAAACACGCGAATTCACCAAGTATTCAGAAAAATTCGCACACTAAAACTACTGTATTCGCCAACTCAATTTCACCACCTGTTTCACAACTTTTCTTTCCCATTCCATCTGCTTTTTGCGAAAAACAACAAGTTTGCACACCTGTTACCACTTTTCGGGGTTCACACAAAGGACTTCAACTCGGCAAGCGCCTTTGGCCAATTTTCTTGAAACAATATATCATTAAAAATACACTTCAGCAAAATCTGCAACCCGAATGTGTCTTTGCAAAATTTTACCTCCTTGCCCACAGGACTTCCGGGGAAAAGCTGTTACACCTATCTTGCAGTTTCGCTGTATTTACACAAGTGTTTTCAACTTGTCCAAAACTTTCAAGACAAACTATACTGCCTATATTTACTTCTGCTCAGCTTTATTTCCACCCATCACCATCACGTGTGATATGACATATCCTGTCAAACAGTTGATAAACAACCAATTTCATCTCTATGAATTTTGCAAGGATGCACTTTTTCATCCCCCTCCAGTCCATGTTTCGATCCAAGAAAAAAATATTCTTGTCTCCGCCTTTTAGCAAACAATCCGCTGGGCTTGCGAAATATTACAAATTTTTAATTTTAAATCTGCGAATGATCTCATCTCTCATAGCCTTGGTCAACAATTTCACGAGTTAACACGTCCGTCATAGTCAAACCGTAGAGGCTGGGCACGACAATTCCGTATTTGTCAACTGGATAAATGGATCTCAAGTTGAAGCTGAACCACTTCAAACCGCATAATCAAGAAGAGTTGAATCACGTACTCCAGCAATTTACCAACATGTCTTGATTTTTTGCTACTTCTTAGAAGCCAAGATCAGCAATATTCTCGTTAAAAAATCGGTTGTCCCTCACCATCATGCCACTTCATGGCATGCCAAACCAGTCTTGTGCTGATCTCATTCATCAATCAAGTGACATTTTTGCAAGGTCCCAAGAACCAAAACCGGCTGACGCAACTATAAAAACAAGCTTCCAGTTCCAGATAACCATCCAACTATTTATCCAACACAAGCGTTTTCAAATGTCCTTAACCTTAGTTCTCAGCCTTCCCGCTGAAACTTTCTCCGGCTCTAATAGTCGCCTTCGCCAAACGCCGTCCTTCCCATCACCAATACAAAAATCCCAAAACATTTTCCCTCGTCACGTTTAAAAAAATTTCAGCATTTTCCCTCATAAACCGGCAACTTTGAATTCTCTCACGGTAAATTTACTTGGGGCCAAAGAATGCACTTGCTTCCTAAACATTGCGTCAACACAAAAGCACAACGACTGCATAACTTGAAGATTCATTTTCTTCATCCATGCATATAAATGCGAGCCTTGACAGACAACAGTCTGCTGCTACTGTTGTGGATGTTACCAAAATTTTTATAAAACGGAACTTCAACCAAAGACCAGCAAACTTGGGGTGCATTTTGGGCTCTCAGAGCCGCATAGAATCAAAGATGTTACGCATAAGCTGCAAGGGAAGTTAAAGGACGAAATCCTGCATAATTTCCTACTTTGTCTCGGATAATGTCAAGTTATTAATGCAACGAAGCAACCATTACGTAACAACAACAACTCTTTTCTCATGCCACACAAGGAGCAGCAGATTCGTGTCTTTTTCATCTAGATTCTTCCAAAATTCTAAATACATGGAACCTCAGCTAGCAGCGTCTGATCTAGCAATCTGCATTTCATATCCTTACGCAATGTGCACAGCAAATGGCAAATCCCGTATATAGCAGCTGCCACAATATCTTGTTCAATTCCCAGTTGTCTCGGTCCGCGTATTAACTTTTTCATCCAAAAATCTCTAGAATTTCATAAGCTTCTTTTTTGGCTCGCTCGTTCAAAATAAAGCCCACACACGGAGCAACATTTCTAGAAACTAGAAACCAAAAGAGCCGCATACTTTCACCCGCAGGGAATTCGCAAACCGCTTCCGCTTCCTGAACCACTAAAATTCTGAAAATTCCACTCTTCCCTAGTCAGCAACCTTTGCCATTTGTTGATAGAATTATCGCATTCAACTATCACTTTTTTCACAAAAAGAAACAGCCTACAACCGGTATATATTCTTTGATTTCATTCCTGAATCGAACTATTCATTCTGCATGTTTCCGAAGAAACGCCATCTGTGATTCATCATTCTGTTGCATGTTAACAAACTGCGTAACATGGAATTGGAATAAGATTGTTCTAATAAATTATCTCCAGTTCACCAGATCTTGTACTAACCAAAGAATATGTGCGTGCCATTCATTTCCTTCTGCCTCTACGCTACATTGAAGCGTCTGATGGATGACCTCGATCATCAACTCGATCATTTTTCGCAACGAGCCAAAATGGCAAACAAGCCAGTCATTGTCCATCCAACTATGTGTAAGCGTAGTAAAAGTGGTCGCAGCGGCGGCATCTCTTCTTTAACCACTGGCCCAACCAATACAACATCAAACATATGATGACGGAACAGCTCTTGCTACGCTGCGGCTAGAACAAACGCTTCTAGCGTTCACACAGCTCCACCACATGCACTTGAGAGCCACTTAAAAAACAAACATTAGCCTGAACCACAATTTCAGCAGCGTCGTCGCTTCGTTGGTTGAGACCAAGTAAGTACCAACTTTCAATTATGGCACAATGGCTTCTTTCAACTCGGCCATTCCAGCATACAGTATTATATACGCACAAGTCAGCCATTCATTAAAAGCGTTTCGTGGTGGCAAGGATCAGAGGCCCCACGGACCGAGAAACAGAAAAAGACACTAACCTTATGGCCTTAACCGTTCCAATTTGACATGACATTCTCATTTGGCATTACACTTCAACTTCATGAAAAACTGCCACTGCAGTCATTACTCATTACTTTTACTAGCAACTATTACTTGCAACAACAATATCATTTTCTTTTGCTTGTACAATGACTCAATGAGTGTATTAGCTACATTTATAAAGCATGAACAACAGCCGAATACAATTACACGAAGAAGCTCACTGAGCTACTGATCCACATTCAGCAATCAGCAGTACCTTCCCACCTTCACCGATTGCTTAAATATCCGCACCTGAAGCCATTTAAACCTGTATTCAAAAATTCGACCCGGCTTCAGCTCTTCTCTTCCGTCTTCAGCCTTGAGACTGTGTCTAATTGCAATTTTTGCATTTTACCCACCCACAAACAGGTATACACCAAAACATGTAATTTACAATTGTTAACAACAAATCCAACTTATACACATTTATGACTCGCCTTCTCGCCTGAATTGATTTTTGTTATTGTTGTAAGTCGCTGCCGTTGCTAACGAACTTGGCGTACACCTTTCACCGTCATTAACCCGTTAACGACAGTTGCCTTACAATTTACAATTTACAGCCTTCAGCACCTGCATATCCTCCTTTACTTTTAATGTTCGAAAAATTACGTCTTGTGAATCTATTGAACATGTTTCGATTTTTGCTTACAAACAATTTTTCTTCAGAGTCACAGTCGTAACTGGTACCAATTGCCAAAATATAAACAAAAACCCGAGAAACTCCGCCCACATCCATTGACTCTTCTCATTTATGATTCTTAACCTTTTGAACTGCCGGTAGAATGAATGCAATGTGAAGATGCGATTCTCCCTCGTATGTCAAGTCGAGTTGATTGACTGACTCCGCCCACTTACTTAATTGCTGTGACTACACTTTGCAAACACGAGGACTTTAACGATTCAAAATGTTTCGCCATGGCCGAGCCGGCAAGCAAAGCAATGACACCACAAAATAGTGTCTGCAAAAGACCATGTTTGAACTCGAGCTTAATGCTTTGCGAATGTAGCCTCCAGCTATTGTTTGCTGACACAGGCATCGTCAAATGCACTTTTACAATTATATATTCTCAACTCTCTTTCTGACTCACAGCGTCGACCTCTTGAGAAACAACTCCTTCAAGTATATAAGTTGCAGGCAGAAAGACGTTGCATTAAAAGTTGAAACCCGAGTGAGTTCTGACTGACTTGATGCTGATCTCATCATTATTCTCACGTGCACCTCATTCGCCAACCAAGTTAACATTCGCTCAGTCAATCCAGGTGAGAGAAAAGAGAATCCTCGAGTCGAAGTGTGGGAGAATTCGCAAAGCGCCAGTGCATGACGATCATCAATTGTCGCTGGATTTTGTATCCACTTTGTATCTTCAATGATCAGTGCAGCTTCATAGCTTCCTTCTTATCTTCACTTTTCGCACTTTGAATTTTCATAAAATCTCTTGTTATCCTTGTAAATCTTTCGTGATCCTGGATTTAAGAGGATTACAACGGTTTGAAATTAGCATTGCCAGAAACATCGACTTGTATCCTCAATCCAAAGTCCAAAGCTATAGCTTTTAAACCAGTCACGAGCATTCAGCAATAGCCACTGTTTAAAAAGTCCATTAAATCAACTTCCGTTCTTCGACAGTCAAACAACAGTCCATAGGCGCCTCTTCAGGTTTCTCTGCAATTTTGAAGGCAATTTTCGCAAAGTACCGGCTACCGGTTGTAACATCCACTAACGATTGCAATTACCACACAAATCTTCAGTTACTAACTTTCAGCTCCATTATCCTCTGTCGGACCTGAAGAAATTACCAAGATTCCGATGCTAATGTTATGTGGCTATTCCGTTCTAGCACTGTAGCTAATTGCAGGTTATGCTAAAAGCTTCAAAAGGAGCTACAACGTTAAACCTACACACTAATATTCTCGGGTCACTGAATTTCGATTACAGTCTTTAACGTACACAAAATGCAATATGCATTTGGCACTCGTTATCGATAATCGGCTCCAAACGAAACCTGAATGGTTTTTAGCTCATTACATTTGCCATTTCTTGGTGCTATTGCTTCCACGTGTGGATTTCAAATCATCGACACACACTTGAATGCGCCGTCGCTTCCACTTGAGCTACTGATCTCGATTTGCAAGGAATCGCATTGCAAATCCGCTCAATTTGTTTTGATTTGAATCAACATGTTGCGGATCTTGTTGTTGCAGTTATCGTCAATAATCAGACACCAAAGTAGTAGCAGGCTTTAGAGGCTTAAAATTGTTCAGATATTCCAAAGCTTTCACACTTGAGAGTCTTCTTCAGTCATTCTAATCCAAATAGTGTTAATTGGCAAGGAATTTGTCATGGGACTAGCCGACAAGCGCTAAATTATTCGCGTCTAATGAGCTATTCTTTCAAACGGGTTTCTTTTGTGAGATAATTTTGGAGCTAGTAGAATTAACGGTAAATTGTCGCTTGACGATTCTTCAAACTTTCGGTCTTGTTCACAAGATATAGCAGATAGAAATAACGGAACTCGATATTGAACTGTAATTAATCACGTTCAAGACTTTTCGAGATGACAAGGATTTTTTCTAGCACTCTACATTAAAATCATATCAAATATCAATGCTCATTCATGGACATTCACAAAAACCAAAACAAACTATAGCATCATAAGAACCTCACACGTTTTACTACAATTTTCTTGATAAGATAACCATGCGTCGGCTACGCATACACAAACAAACAAAAACTCTTTGATTTCAACCAAATGGTCATCAAAACAAACGGCCGTATTCATAAAACAGCAGCAATTTTACAGCTACGGGTCAGAATGCCGGGTCAACGAAAATCTTCTTGAAACATCACTGATCTATTGCTTCGCCCAGATCTTTCAAATTCTTGAATTTTACTTCTCTTCCTGTTTGAGACTTTGACTTGGAACGATTTGTGATTTTCAACCCTCAAAATAACCCACAAATTGATACCATTTCATTTTCTAATTCAAATTTTCAACCTCAAATCCGTCGACTGATCAGACTGTCATCACCTTAATTCTAATATTCCAAATTCAGCTGTGCCGGCAACTCCCATCAACTATTATCCTCAAATTACATCAATATTACCAAAATTACGTGAAATGTTTTTGATTTTACCTGGCGGTTGCTGATACTTCTTCGTTCTCCCTTGTCACCACAATTAAATCTAAACTCGAACCTTGTTTACTATCGTCACAACACTAAATTTTGAGATGCTAACTAAATATGTTCCTCAGTCGATCGGTTCTGTTCCTTTTCCAGATTTTCAGAATCAAAGGTCCAGCAGTCCAGCAAAGCAGTCAAAACAGTCACAACAACACTTGATTCCAGCTGCACAAGTTTTCAAACTAGA
>JAQGBJ010004285.1:0-10603 GCA_034698345.1 Sphaeridia pumilis | reverse complement strand
TGTTTACAAACGTTAACAAGGATATATCATCATCATCATCTCGAGTTGTTTGCTTAGGGGCGGGTGACGATATTTTGATATAACGGCGACGGCGACGGCAATCATTATTGTAGCTCATGCTGGATTTTCTTGGCCATGGACTAGGAAGGAATGAATGTCTGGTATCACAGTGTGTTGCAACCAGAGATCGATATATTGGTATTGCACTAATCCCGTATACATTAAATCGTCATCAAAATAGGCCAGGATTTTCGTTGGATACCCCCAAAAACATGTCCGCAAACCAACTCAAATTGTGCTAAAATTTCCAAAAACGTGTTCCGTCTCGATGCTATTATGATGAGTATGATGGTATTAATGGGTGTCTGCTATCAAGCTTGAACCAAAATTGCTGACTTTGTGAAGCTGTTATATATCAATCAAATGTTGGCTTTCACATTCCGTAGAATCAGTAGGTTACAGATTGCACAAGCCTGGCACTATAAATCACGCCGAAGCTGAGAAACACAAGGTCTTGGGAAAAAGACACTTCTCGGAAGCATGGCTGAGTGGACGGAAAAACAGAAATTAACATGAGAATCAGTTCCATGAAACGAAACTAATTGTTGTCACTTGTCCGTGCAAAAGGCCCGCAGGATCGGAAATAGTGTTAATTTGTCAGAGGTCTTTGAAAAAGGCTTATCAAGTGGCCATTCCAGCAAGAGAACATCCTTTTCTTATGGAACTAAACGAGAAAACTGTATTTGACAAGTAAATTTGTCATCCAACTTATGAACTACGTTTTACCTTATACCTAGTGGTAAACGCATGAGCCGTGATATAAATGTCTCATAAACTTGGATTGCTTTGCAGACTCAGCAAAAACGACGTATGTACTTGTTGAACTCGAAAAACTTTCCCAAGCGTGAGGCGCTATTATTAAAAAATTGTCATTTTTAACGTATTGCCACTGGAAATCACTAATAATCTTCCATCCAGCGGTATAACACCAGCTGTAGCGGGAATTTTGCCACGCTATCAATTACAGAGGATCAAATCACTGCATCAGAGACTTTATAAGGATCAAATGCCACAGGGGAAATTGTACGTTCCGACCTATTGACTTTTTAGAATGGCTGCCTTCCATTCTACTTTGCCCGCTCCCATTATGACACGTTACTGCAGTGAATGTCACCGTTGAGCTTTAGTTTATGAATGGCCTTCTTCTTGCCATTTGAGTGAGCAGTTTGGACTGCATTTTTATGAGAAATTTTTGAGTTTGAAAGACATTGTTTTGCTGAAAAATTTATCACATGTGGATTTTTCACTTCCGGTTCCATGGAATCCTGTGCATGTCAGTCACTACTACGATAGGTTCTGCTGTTTGGGGTGAACGGCGGGACTTTTTCTTCGGATTGATCTTGTTGGCTGAGCCCTGAATAATGCATGAGGAGAACACTTGGTTGTATATACTCGGAATTAGACTTGACTGACGTCCTGTTGTGGCCCTTCAGAAAAACCACTTTAGTCCTCTTTCTTATACTTTACGAAACGGTACTCTCTAGTTTCATTTTCAAACTCACTTTTTTCCACATTTTTCTTCTTTGGCTTTCCTCTTTTTAGGACGGCATTTTGGGCCTTGCCACATGCCGTCTTCTAATGTAACTTGTTTTCTCTCCTACTTCACAATTCTCTTCTTCTCCACTTTTCTCCCTTTCTTCTAATAGTAATTTGGAGTCCTAACGTTTCTTATACCTCGCCTTCATCTCTAACCGCAAAAACTTGTGTTTTCGCCTTTTCTTGTCGCGCACACACTCTCACCAGAGGGTATATTCTCAAAGTTTGCTGCCTTGATAGAGATATCACACACGCGTAGCTTCTGATGCACACAACAAAAGCATTTAAGACCCTGGAGAAACTATGCTGGAAGAAAAGCCTCACGAAATTCGATTTCTCTACTCTTCTTTCTTCGGCACCTTTCCCCACTCTCGATACGTTTTATACATACAAGGACAATCCATGTATATTCACGTAACACTTGCGTACGCCAAATTGTCTAAAATATACACACAAAGTGTATAGGAAATAAGACACTTTGTTGCATTTCTCACGTGACAAGACAATCTTGTTCTCACCATTCTGCCCCGGTGCACATATAAATGGCCCCTCGCATTACTTATTCCCCGCTTAACTTTCATGTCAACAACTTGTTCTCTTTATCTTTAAACACCAATTTATATCCACTTAACAGGAAACCCTTTCTCCCCAAACAAAACATGAGGCGGCACCTGGACGAACCCTGTTTTAGTTGTTACTGTTCGAAAACGGAAACATTGTAACACGCGAAACAAAGCTGCAGAACATGAAGGTTTTAGTCAGAGAGCTTGTTCCAGAACAGAGTGTGTACAAAAAGCCGTTTGTAAAATTGAATTTAAATCTGCTTACATTTGCACCACCCTCTCAACATTTTCCGGCGACCAGATTATCTCTCTCGCCTTGAAATCCGCATTTGAAATTCCGATGAGCTGACTCGCATTTAACACCTTTGTATGAAATTGACTTGTTTCATCTTGTACTATTTTAACGCATTTTAGATTCAAAAAATATTGTTGTGCTCCATACTGCATAACTTTTAGAATATTTTACTTTGGCGAGTGGGTGTTGGCAGTCTTACGAAATAAATTGAATGGGGCTCAAACATTAAGAAAGAATAGCAGTTTTTACAGGCTCACAACCAACACAAGCAGAAATGGCATTACTGCTACGTGTAGGAGGTCAAACTCCATGAGATCTTCTCGTAATCCATTCTGAATCCAACTCCAATCCAGTAGAGTGCCTCCGGCTTGCTACGTCTTTGAAGTTTGCAAATCCCTTCTTACGGTTGTCGCATGCCTTGATATTACCACTTCTATATCCAGCTATACGATGGGAATAACAAAATAATTATTATTTTTATCTTAAAGTTGTAGGGTGCACAAATCAAATTATTAAATTTCACTGATGGTTCCGTAAAAAAAATTAAAAATTGGCTTCAGTAGATGGTTGTGTAATAATTATAAGACTTTAGTTGTAGCCGTCAAAAAGGAAATCATCGGTGGTGTGCACAAGATGTTTACAAGAAGCTCTTGCGTATTTTTCAAAGTGGGCCGGAGAGCGAAATTGTAAATTAACTCTTTTTCTTTTCATGGAAGGTCTTTTGTGTCGCTCATTTTCTATGAACATTTTACAGCTGCACGAATAAAATGCGCTCTTATGTGCAGAAGACTGACTGAAATGCATAAGAGAAACAAAACTGTCATCAAGAAGGTCTCTACGAATAGCACCATTTGAGCTCTCGAAATTGTTTTTACGTTTTATGCGAGGAGCACTGGGCGGGCAGGGCTGTAAGCTGGAGTTTGGCGGCAGTGTGGCAGCTGAAGACACTTGAATTTTGGGAACACAGGACCACGTCAGTCAGCAGGGTTGTTGAATTGAAGAAGAAAGAAATAAAGGGAACGAGAAAAATGTCTTTCACGCCATGTTGGCTTCCTTCATCATCTTCCCGAGGCGGGAATAGCTTCTTTGCACACACAAGCTTTCGTTAGATGATCAAGTATCTCTTTTATTAAGATTACGCTCCAGATGTTGATTCAGAACAAGAACCCGTTTTATCTAGTTTTAATTTTCTACCGAAACTTTCTTCATTCCAAGCCCATATTGTTCATTTCGCTCTCAAAAAGAATAGAAGGCAGCTTTTAATTTATATTCAATCTTCGTTTCTTATTTCGTCTTCATCATATTTCTCGATCAAACCTTTCGGCAATACATGCGCTCTTTCCCCCTTTTCATATTTTCATTTAACCAATTTTTTAATTTTCCCCCTTGTACAACTATTTCTTCGTCAACAATACTTGAACCAAGGTCCATTCATAAACAAACTGACAAACAGTTGTGCAGATAAATATTTATTTACAGGCAACCAGATTTTAATGAATATTTGTTTTTGTTTGGTTATGTTCCTTATCCTTCTATCTAATTCATCTTTTGTGTCCTCCTTTTGTGCGTTTTCCTGACTTTTTGACGCTTTCAAAATACTCAACAAATGAATGTACCTTTCAATGGTGTCCTGTAGATATAAACAGCTTTCTTTTAAAAAGATTTCCGATGGCGGAATTTTCCTGCCATCACCGCTTGGACATGTTAGCGTGTACAGGTGTTTAACAATCTTTGCTACAAAAACAATAGGAGAAGACAAATTCGCACTCTTTATCGCCATAAACCGCTAATGCTGTGGAAGCTTCGCATGATTTTGTATACATAGTAACGTAAACTCAACATTTCGAAAGGAAGAAAGGAAACAGTCGCGATAAATGGGACGAGTTTCGATCGTAAATTGAATTGAGCTGCAGAGGAATGCTTACTAGCGCTATTTTGGCTTGGCGACTGAACAAACTCTTGCTTGTCCTTCTTACGTACATACCTTTCATATTCCTTAATAAGCCTTCATTTAATTAAACCACTTAATGCATATAGAAACAACGCCTGTTAAATTCAATAATAACATTTTCGACACTCTTCCGCCTGTTTTGGGGTTTCCATAATTTGATGTTTTTTTTGCTTTTTCTTCATTTCAGCTTGCCTTGAATATATTTTTAGTAACTTTACTTTTGCATCATTGTGGTGTTTCACAAAAACAGTTGCTTCTACTGTCCACGTTGGAGCTTCCAGTCCTCTTTTACGAACCCCCGAATCATTATACAGCCAATGTAATATTGGCTGACACTTGAAACCACTGGAAAATCTTGTGTTTTGAAAATTTTATGAGATAGTAGAGCGTGAAAAGCTTGAAACTTGAAGCTATATACAGGAAATGCACTGTTTTGGAGTAAAAGAAAGATGCTTCTCCAGCACTTTCATAAACTGTCAACTAACAACAAATTTAGAGGTTTCAAAAACATTTTCTCCACCTCTAACGGAACCCTTGGCATAACGAAGTTTATATCTGTGAAACGAAGCTCTCTTCTGCCTCTGGCATTTTCAACCGCGTCTTTCCATTGTTCTCTGGAATACATTTCTTGCCCATTGCAATCCTACACAAGAGCTTTTGTTTCCCCTTGGCAAGTGTGCACTGTCTCTACTCTTGTTCAAATAAGGTCTTGATTGCTTCTTTCATTTTCTGGACCCGGATTGCTCCTCCGCGTGGTGACGGTGTATATCCAAAATATTCACACTTTCACCACATATAATATTCCCGCGTGAGATGATGAATGGTCGGATTCGCTGATGAAACAATATCTAGCAATAATAACCATAATGCAGGGTTACAATAACAAAGCATCTAAGTGCGTTAATGGGTTCATGTAAAGACTTGTATTTGTTCTCTTGCTAACGTGAAATATGCGGTTTCGGCAGCGTCAGAAAACTTTTTTTCATCGGGAGGTAGTGATGGTGAATTTGAAAAGTATGAGCTGTGGCTCCATCCAAATACATAAGTCGCATTCTACGAATAAAGACTTGATCTGTTTAAAAGTGTGTATGTGTAAATCAGAATGCAATACATATGTAAACATACCTGTTCAACGCAGCACTGTTTTGAATTCAGCCATTTAGTGCACTGAGCTTGAGTATTCCGGAATATTTTCCGGGGTGCTACAAGTAAAAGGCTTGAGGATGACAAGTTTGAGGTGGTGAATTTGAAGGTGACGGAGAAGTTCTATTGTGGTTTCAGTCGAGATATTTGACGCTGTTCATATTTTCTCTCACTCTATCGCTGCAAAAGTTGAGAGGAGAAATCAACAATTTCTGAAAGTAAGAAATTGTGGTTTGCCGAACACTTCACCAAGGCTTGAAAGTTACTGATGAATGATGAAAAATGGTGTCTAGCAAAATTCTCATCCTAGCTTTCTCTCTCTATCTACCATTGTTCAAATATCCGTTCCCAGTGGCAATGCGGAGAATATTGGGAGGAAAGTATTATTTCCATGAAATTTCTCTTATACGGAATACTTGTTCTCTTTTGCAGAATGAAGCAAGGAGGTTTACGATCTCCAAAATCGGATGCCACCAGTTCACGAAACGAAGTCAAATACCCTTTTGGGGTTCAAAACGACCTAGGTCATGTGGTCCTCACGAGGAATGTGAAGGTAAGTCATCTTTCATCTGACTTATTATTGGATTCTTTTCTTGAGGTTTTGAGCTTTTCGAAAATAGCTTTATGGTACGGCGACATGCCATGGCGGATAAGATGAGTGATGATGGGCTCTTTGCCGTTCTGTTCGGTTGCTAGTAAGAAGCAAAATGGAAAAATCTGTGCGATTGTCCAAACAGAGAAACTTTTTCCTGTGACAGGTACCGAGTCAAATTGTATTTGTTGTAAAGTGGAATACTTTGGCAATTGTACCTTTCCTTTCTTTCTTTGTTTGTTTCCGTAGCGTGGTGAACCTGAACCCCTTAAATGAGAATGCGTACAACTTTTGTAATACGAGTACTTTTCTCACTTTCTCCTCGAAAGTGCTCGTTTTATCCGCATGCAACTTTCTTCCCATTCTTTCCAACAGGAATCACTTGTTAGCACATTGTAAGAGAAAAGAATCGCACACACAAATTCAAAAGCGATCGTCCAAAAGTCTGTTACGTTTTACTGTGGAAAAGAACTTTTCCATGAATATCCGACTTTGCAAATTTTTCGCAATTTTCAAAGGTGGGAACGTTTCGGAGGGCATATGGTGGCGCTTTATACTGTAAAAACCAATGCATTGCCACGACCCTCACCGGAATAAATTTTCACACTACGCCAAAAAATATTAGGAGAATAAGCAATTGAGAATGTGACATGGAGCGTGTTTGTCAGGCGCAAGAAGTGGAACTTATTGCTGGTGTCTTGAACGCTTTCATGTCTTCTAGTTTCCTTTTCAACGTAGCCATAAGTGCGCTTCAAAAGGGCCATAAGCGAGAGCCCAAGCGTTTTCTCTTGAACATCCCGCCGCAACTTTTTAACAGACACAAACACAGGCAGACAAACTTTTACACCACGAGTTCTCTCATCCCATTTTCCCAACTCGTGCTAAATCAAAGTAAGTTGATAACAATATTAGAAGCCTATACAAAATATATAACCCAATAAACATGTATATGGATTCTGCCCCTTCGTAACATGTTTTTCATCTTCTTGGTCCACAGAAAATGGGAAGTAAGAAGCTAGAAAAAGGTTTACGGCCATTTTGCACGGCGGAAAGATAATGCACGTTTCAGCACACACATGTACTGGTAACTTTATACCGTTGAAGCCTCGTGGAGAAGGACATTAATGATTTTGTGGTGTGATGGGGGAAGACGTGCATTTTAAACTTGTGAAAGCATATTGTCATAGTGTCAGGCATCTTTGTTGTGAGAACAGCTTTCTCAGTTTTTTTGTGATAGACGAAATATGGAATTCGGTCTTGTTCACCTTTTACACAAGCGCCAGTTTGCTCTTGAGCTTTGCCGTCGTACTTTGTACAAATATACAACTTTTAGTCTCCAAACAAGGAAGCTTCTGGTGCTTGCTACTTTTCTTGCAAAACTCGTTTCTCGCAAATTTCAAGTAGGAATCGTGTATCTTCAGCACCTCATCAACACAAGGACGCACGCACCAAAAGCTTTTTATCATCCACCAACAACCGTCCCATTCAGCACTTTTACAGGCTCTCGAAAAGGAAAACTCGCTTTCCCCTTTTCCCGCCAAACGCTGCCAATTTATGGCACAACAAACATATCCTGCAAATGACCTACCTAGTTGAGTCTTGCAACTTACAGCAAACACAGTGTTCCTTTTCTCAAACTTTTTTATCCTCCACGAGTACATGTTCCGCTTCGTATTTTGCAAACACTTGTCCAACTAATCAAAGATACATAAGCAATACATCGACATAAGCAACTTATAGAATTGCATCAGTTCTGTCGCTGAAACTAAAACTACGCATTATGAACCTCTTTTTGTGCAAACATAAAGTACGTAGTATTTTGGAAAAAACGATACAACTTTCCTCAACGGTTGTTACATAATGTGAAGACGACTAAAATAAAACTTTTGTATATTTGCACTTGTCAAGTGGTACAAATATACTGTATTCAGAACGCACATATGATATGTCCAATATTTCACCGTGTATCAAACTAGCTTCAGAAATTGTGTAATTGCCAGCCTCGTCGGAAGTATTCATTCCGAATAACGCAACTACCTCTATAGACAGACTTGGATGTTTTGTCCCCTTCATTACGGCCGCCCATGTCATTAGACTGTGGTAGGGAATTATATTCTACTGAATATTTAATTACTTTACGCATTCTTATCCGAGCAAAGTCGTATTGCTTCCCGACACCGCTTTCACAATTACTCGACAACGAGGCAATCTTATACCCAACTGGTGGACCTACTGTTGACGACTGCCAGGGCAACATTGTATCGGTAAACCAACGAGTTACAGGAAGCACATAAGGCGTCAATATCGGCTCGTCAAATATTCCACTGAAATAATGCACCTTTAATTACACTAGATAGATAATACAAATAATACCTGTGGTGAATCAAGAGAAAAACAAGTAAAAAGCCTCGTTTCATTCCGCTGATAAGCACGGAAGAAATTGTTTTTCAGTCATGTTGGCTGTTGACATTGTATTCTTGAAAATTCAGGTGTACAAGTTGGTACAATATTTGAACACTATCCGGCTTAGCGGAGTGGGATAGAGTGGCGATCTTCTTCGCTACCTTCAGTTGAGTAACGTCCAAGTTGGTCATTTAATTATTGACGAGCTATTAGAATAAAGTATTGCTGATTACTAATTCACTGAGCTATCGATCTGCAGGTAGCGAGGCAGATTAACTTTGTCAATGCTTCATGCATACACGCGGTAGGAAGGCTTTGTCAGCCGACAGTTGTATAGCGGGTAACCCAAGCGCCTGCGGTTTCATGACTCCCGTTGCCTCTCAATAACTTGCAGACCAAATTTTGATTGTCGTATTGTTTTATACACGTCACTGGATTCAGCAACATATTTCGCTTGTTTTTGGTACATGCTAAATTTTTACCTTTGCGCCTTGCATCTGTGCCCCCCCCCAGCGGTAGCCCTATTTACCAATAATAAATATTGTGCACAGGAGAACCTCTGTGTACCATCAGTCTTTTATGAATGTAAATAGGCGTACTTAATGGATAGAATAACTTGATCAAATTGTTACTTGGAAAAATTTCTATTCATGACGATTGGTGTTGGTGTGTTTAGTTTTGGAAAACTACCGGGTGGAAAGTAGTCTAGTCAAAATCAGAACTAAAAGATGCTATCAGCTTTTTCCGTGAGACTGCAAAAGGCGTAGCCAAAGCTAGTTTTGCGAGGCATGTATTAGCTAAAATTTTACACTTTATGCTTCCGTTAACATTACGAACACTACGGTTTAGCTAACGGCACAATATGGCCCTAATAAAATGGAATGGTAATTGTATTCGAGAGAAATATTATTTCTTTACTCCTACTCAATTTGTGGTAGACTGTGAGAGTGTGTACGTATGCAGTTGTAGCAGCATTTAGAAAACCTTTTGCATTTACACTCTCGGCAGGAGTACGAGCAAGGAGGGACGGAAAATTATTTTTTCTAAATGAAAAAAGTTGGTCTACCTAATTTACGACCAGGTTCTTGAGTTAGGGCTTTTTTGAGATAGCTTTCTCTTGAAAATAACCGAAAATTGACAGGGAAGTCTAAAGTAGAATACGGCAGCGGTGCAAGATGATAAACCAATTCGGAAGTCAGTATGTAAAGTTGAGACAAAATGAGCAGGGAGTGGATATCCAACATTTAGGTTGGCGAGTAAACAACAAGGTGCTTTGATGGAAGGTTAGACGGGTGAAAATTAGAGAACAAAACGCGTAGGAACACGTAAAGCCACATTGTAACTTTCTCCCGGGCTCACACATACGGTTTATTGGCCTTCCAATGGCGTATTTTAGTGTAGCCAATTCCCCCGTACGCTGCGTTCTCGCCATACTACCGCAGCAGCGCTAGTTTTGCTTAGCTTTCCCGCTCCAAATTCCCCTTAAACCTCCTACACGCTTCCGTTGGGAGCCCAGTCGCGCTTTCTCCTTTGTCCGCTCAACGTTGTGTATTGTAGGAGCTCCAGAATCGAGCAAAGGCAGAAGGTTCTGCCGGTTAAACCTTGGTTTGTCGATCAAGGTGCTCAGTTACTTGGTGTCCCACACAAGGGCAACACGAACTTGCTGCTCAAACAAGAAAAAGCGTAGTGGTGATTTGAACAATACATGTTTGTATTTCCATAATTATACTGGTGCTTTTTTGTAAATACTTAGTCTCTTGTTTTTGCTGGTCAAATTCCAAGAAACATGAAAACTTGAAAACAGTGATATCCGTGAAACAGCAAAGTTGAATAGTAATAATATAGTATCGAGTTTCAAAAAATGGACATATCCCAGCAAAAAAGTTTACAAACATCAAAAGAGGAATATAGTGCAAACTTGACAGCATGAGCTCATCCACTTCCTGCCCGTCTCCACCTGAATTCCCAATAATAATTGGGCATAGGAACGGAACAAGGAGATGAGTATCAAGAATGAAAGTAAGGCAAACATGAAATATTATTTGCTAACTGAATTTATT
>JAQGBJ010004284.1:0-10605 GCA_034698345.1 Sphaeridia pumilis | reverse complement strand
TGCATTCTAAAACTGCGGCAGAGCTATCAAGATTTTGGGAACGCCAAAAATTTTGGTTGCGTGCTTTGCTGAAATTATTCAACATGGCCAAACCATGGATATATTATATAACCTCACAAAATGTAGCGTGTCTAATAGCATAAACTACTTTTAGCGTTGACCACTGTCCAACGGTTTCACGGTCCAACGGATTATTGATTGCTCAAAATTGGCAAACTATGGAAAGCAAATTGCTAAAAGCATCCGGCGCTGATTTCTGAATGTAGTGAAACCTATTTTCGAGGATATTCTCCTTTGGAGAACGAGAAAAAGGAGGCTCCCAAATTTCCTTCACCGAATATCTTTTCTCGTACTTGTAAGCCTGTTAGGCATAACGGCGTTAGTTATTTCCATTAGTCACATCCAGCAAAACCAGGACTAGCTTGTTTTTGCTCAAGCATATTCCGTAGGGACGTCAAATGTCAGGCTTCTATTATTCACGAGCGTTGGACGTCCCTCCGAAGCGTTCTATTCATCTCTGAGCAAGCTCTATAATTTCTAGACAACATTTTGTTCCTCCAGAAAGTATCATCCGTCGTGTGCGAGTGAATTAACGTTGTTTCATACTTTATCTTCATTTGATTTCAGACCTGGCAATCTTGGCTAAAGCTACGAAAGCGGAAGATGAACGGGACCAATTCTTCGTCGAAGTCGTCTTCGTACCAACCTGCAGCTTACGCAGCACGTTCTAATAAAGAAAAGGCCTCTTTGCCGCTTGAACTCGACCAAGAAATTCAGTCGCCCGACTCACAAGAAGACGGCGACGGAAGCAACTCCCGCTTCCCACATCATCACCATCCGGACGAGATCAAATCGCAGTTCCCCAATTCAGCCACAATGGACAGTGGCGTCGAAGACTGTTGCGAACCCGCACCGTCACCTGCACTTGAGTTGGACGAGACTCAAGGCAAGCGTGTCAGAGTGCGAATGACCAAAGAAGATGGAGTCGGATATGGCTTCAGCGTTGTTTGGGTGTCGCCTCCAAGGTTAGTTTGCAGAATTTCGCAAATTTTATAGCTTACTTTTTTAGTAGCATCCCACTTATGCTCACGAGGCTTTTAAATTTTCACTATTCTTCCTCTCTGATTCCGCCACGTTTTTTACGTAAAAGGCTCCTCTTTCAAAACATACATTATTCAAGCTGATGTATGTGGTTTGAAGATAGCATGGAGAAGATTTTGTCAATATTTAATTCGACTAAAAGCTCGTAGGCTTTTTTGTGAAACTGTTGCTGTGTAAATGAGCGGGAATAAAATAACAAAGTTTTGAATTTTTCTAGGATTGAACGCATGGAGAAAGGAAAAATTGCAGACAACGCCGGCCTTCGAATTGGAGATCTTATAATCGGAGTAAACGGCGAAGATGTCACCAGCGTTCCGAATACCACCATTTATCATAACATGAAGTAAGTCTTCTTTGAAACGCTTTCATTTTTTCTCTCTAATGTCCCTGTACACTTTCTCCGCTTCTGCAACGACGAGACATCCACTTTCGATTGAGTCACCAAAGTATCGATTTTCTTCGCCGCTTCGCTTCCTCCATCCAATGGCCTTCTAAAATGTATCAAAAACTGTTCAGTACTGAATCTAATGTCTCTTTTCGTTCAGAAGTATTACTTCAACTTTTTATCCCACAGACCTTTGCTCAAATATAATTTAAACATTTAGAAATATTCCGTGGTTCTTTGAAGACTTCCTCAGAGCTCTTTCCGTGGTCTCTCTCGTCTCCGCTAATTTAAATGTAATCTCCAGTTCCTCCAAGTACATTTTCCGGCGGAAATTATGCATTAATTGAAGTTCCTCAAGCACACGCTTACCAGAGAAAATACGAAAAAATTCATCGAATAATTTCCCCAGTCCAGCTCTTTATAGTCGAGGGAACGTGACGAGAATTCCGCCAGGCCGGAAATTAGGCCACGAACGCGACGCTTGTCCCAAGTCATAAGGATGGGAACGTTTTCAGCGGAATACTTGCAGCCTCAAGATATTCAAAGCTCAATAATTGGATTTGCTTGTAAGTACGTCTTGCAGACTCCAAGTTTGGACAAGTTTCAAGCGTGACTCCAACTTTCTCGAACAAAACGCTGCGCCGAAGAGCCAATCCCTCACCACAGGAGCGTCAGCTCCATTTCATAAATTACAGTAATTTGTAAACGTTTCCGCAAACTGTCATGGTCGTTTCTCATCAGCTGTTTCAACTTTCTTACCAGCTCATCCTCAACTACAAGTTTGAGGAGAAAATTCGCAAATTGCTCCTTTCCTTTACTTGACTCCGCATACAAAGGGTTTTGAAAGGCAATTCCCGTTCGTCTGGCGTCTGGAGATTTACCACTTTTGGTTCTTCATGTTTTTGTGCT
This sequence comes from Sphaeridia pumilis, assembly GCA_034698345.1. Taxonomy (NCBI): domain Eukaryota; kingdom Metazoa; phylum Arthropoda; class Collembola; order Symphypleona; family Sminthurididae; genus Sphaeridia; species Sphaeridia pumilis. The sequence continues at coordinate 8,210 of JAQGBJ010004284.1, read as the reverse complement.
CTGAAGTTCACAAGATGTTCTCAACTTTGAGAGAGAAGAGATGAACTTATTACTGTTTGCTGAATTCCTTCTTTAATTTTGCAAGGATGATTTATTCTGTCATCATACGAGCTTCTGGCCTATTTCTTCTTTGCGTATGTAAACTCTAATATTTCTGAAATTGTACTGAAATCACGTAGGAAATTTAACCTACCTTTACAAATTGGCCCTTTGTCGATATCCTGAAAGCAAAAAGGGTATTGGGCAGTAAGTAGGACGCAAGTTGGCAAAAACATGGACGTTTCTTTGACACACCAGATTTATTACTGTCCAGCTAAACAGAAGAACTATGGATAAAACTGACTTGGACAAGTTTCTGTTTCTATAGATTCATTGTTCCATTTCGCTAAAAAGATTGACCTTGGTACGCCCTCAGCCTTCCACTACAGTTGCAGGGGGCCTTCTGTAACACAAAAAATATGTCTTCAGAAAAGTATATTACTTTAAAAATTTACCCGCGATTTTCAAAAAGTCATACCGAAATCTTGTCGTCCTCCATATAAGAAATGTCATGCTACTTGACAATTACAAAGATCCTGCAACCATGTAATTTCAGTGTTCTACAAGTTGTTTGCTTGCGTGACCTCCTGTCGTTATCTGAACTACTTGTCTGAAACTTGCATGATTCAGGTGTCCAGCTGTCCACTTTTAATTAACGTGTTTCTTAATTAAAAGCAGTCATCACGCTGGCTGTAATGACATTTAATGCTGACTGAAATGATCTTTAACCGAAACTTTGATGCATAAATAAACCCGCGGCATTTGGGCGTTACTAGGCAACGTCACGTTCTTCTCACCCTGAGGACATGACATGATAAACATTCATATGGTAGAGAAGGGAAAGCACCACTTGTACCGGGATCCAGGTGCACTACAAAGAAAAGCATAGAATATACACATTAAACAGAGGGGATTCGCCTCACCTAAAAAGCTTGGATTCCAGAAGCTCGCCGAAGTACCAAAGCCATTTCGGTCTCCCCAGAGTGCAATAGGTAGCGAAGCAGTCTTCTGCAAAGATAGGGCGAGTGTTGTGATATTTTTCAAGAATCTCGTCTCCCTCCATCAGGAGGGAAAACTGATTCAATCTTTGAATGTCATCTCCACTTTGACTAAATCCTCCAGATGGCAGCGGGTTTAAGTTTTTCAACAGAAAATTCAACGGTTTGGAGACTGCTTTAGTAAGCAATTTCTGAAACTGGCTGTATCTATATGGGTAACTGGAGATTTGGCCGAATTTGTAGAAACTTTCCACGTGTAGCAGTTTGGCAAAACTAATGAGAATTAATGATCAAAGTTATGACCTGACGGCATCATCATTGCCGAATCATACATGTTCAAATGAGAGGTAGGCAGATGATCTAGACGAGGAGAAAGCAAGCACGTGCTAGATGATGCGGGAAGATGCTGCAGCGTAGCGAAAGTAAGAGCCACACTGAGTACTACCAAAAGTGCAGGAAAGTCCCGCAAGAGGGCTCGGAAAGTACTTTGCGAATATTTCGCAGCACTATTTGCAACCAAATCTTGGCAACCTCTTTCACATTGCCCATGGCAAAGCCAAGTGCTTTTCGAGTGTTCTTGGAGTCAAACCACATTTTTATCCTTGAGTACCCGGCGATGGCGTTAACGACTTGAGCAACTCATACTCGCAACGGACCGTGCAGGAACCGATTATACGCCGCAACACCCTTCATCGTATCAATACAATGTCCTGAAAAAGAAAAAGCCATGAATTATGACAGCCGTCATTTTCACCCGGCAAAATCCCGGCTCCTTTTTCCTCCCAGCCTTGGGAAATCCTAAATACATTTTTCTCGCCTTCTGTTGTTCATTTATGTGCTTTTCTTTATAACGGTTTTATTGTGTCCTCGATGTAGTTTTTCTTGGGAATACGAAAAAGGAGCACGACCATTATTTGTCACAAGTTACTAATGATCCGATTCTTTGATTTGTTTCAGGACTACTGGAAACCAACTGGAACTTGAAATCTGGCGAAAACATAGTTCGGCTCAGACAACAGCGCCCTCCAACGCCAATACCGTACCGCAAAAGAATGTAAACAGTAACGTTCCTGTCCAACAACACCATCACCAGCCTGCACCAGTATCGAAACCGGCTAATAACAATAGCAACAACAATGCTCAAATCGGCTCGATGGTAATGATGCTGATGACTGGAACCGGAACTCCTTTGAAAGGTGGCGCTGCGGCGCCACCTCCAGCGCCGGCGAAGCCTGAGCCTACTGCTGAAGCTCCGACCAAAAAGCACGCGCCCAAGGCCCATCATCATCAACCTCAGCAGCAACAGCACCAGCATCAACCACAACAACATTCGCAACCTCCAGCGCCTCAGCCATTGAACATTAACGCTGTCCCGGTTACCACAACCACAATTAATAATAACAATAACAATAATCATATTCTTCCAAAACATACTGCAGTAGCAGCTGCCGCTGCTACTGGTCCGCCCCCACCAGTCAAGGTCCAGCATCCCCCAGTTTCCATACTGAAGCCCCCTCCTCCAGCCCCATCAACTGACGAGCCTCCATTGTCAATGGTCGCACAAACCCCACCACCGCCCGCTCGCCATATGATCATTGGCAAAAAAGTACTTCCGACTTCGCACCACCATCCACAGCCCACGTTGGCGTCATCTTCCTGGAAAATACGGTTTAATGTCGAGGTGGGTCAGGGCACAATTGTTTGAATCCACAATTCAAAATTTCGCTGAAACTCCTCAAAAATTTTGGTGGCGTTATTATTATTTTGTTTGGATGTTTGAGCCGAATGATTGTTTTTTGTATGTATGTATACGATCGGCAAAGATTTTTTGGCTGAACCAAAAGTGCTTTAATTGTACACCGTTTGTGTATACTTTTTTAGATACTTTAGCTTAAATCAATGTCGTATACTGTTTAAACCGGTGACGACGAGCTTTATACCAATGCAATTTGTAAAAAGTCCCTTGTAATTCAAAAAGTTCCCGGAATCCAAAGGTGCACTTGATTAATTTTTAATTTTATTTTAAACCTATAGATTATTTTTAGTTTTAGTTTTGGATGGAACCCCGTGTTTTACCACGTCTCCGTCTTATCGTCAGCAGACCAAAGCCTACCTCATTGTATGTTTGTGTGTGTATTGTGATTAGGTTAAGATTTATATAGATTGTACATTCAGTTGTATGATTTTGAAGGATTTGTAAAAATGAAATGCACATTTTGTAAATTTAATTTCGAGTTTGTGAATGTTCCGTGTATACGTTATCCACCGCATGAAGAATGTCTGAAATTTTGATGCCTGATCGTTTGATTGGTGTTTATTCTTGGTTCAGCTTTTTTCATTTCGATTAATAAATTAAGCCGATCATATTTACCGTTCAGAATTTTGTTTTCTTTTGGTTTTGATTTCTAGTTGTGAATTATAGCTTCAGAATACAAGCAACGACACCAAACGTTCACATAAGTCATTTGCACATCTGTGAGAGAAAGTTTGGATTTGTTGGTTTCACGTTTGACGATAGATGGCGTTTGGCGTCGTGGTGAAAGTATACGCTTTCACTACCGTTTTGGTTGTATTATCACCACATCACGTTTCAATACTTTTCCGTTTGTGCTTGATGTTTTTGATTCTAGTGCATCCATAGTTGCGAATGCCAGGTGATTTATCCTTGAACACCCCACAATAACACTCCGCGTTCTTCGAGCATTATCTTGTGTTTATATTTTGATAGTGTTTACTGATTTCCACGAAGCTCTTTACAGCCACCATTTGGTTGCAAGGCCAAACAGTCTGAAGGACCTGAGAAACTAATGATGCCTTTTTGATGTTAAATGTTTCCTGCAGCTTTTGGACAATGAAGAGGATTCTTTGAAGCAATTTTTTATATGCGAGTTAAAGTACTTTCGTAAAGTGGTGGCGGCCCTGGACCGCTACCTTATTCCTGCTCAAGCAAACAAGATGCTATCGCCACAAGAGATTCATTCTATTTTCGCCCACATAATTACTGTAAGTATTTTTTAAAGGAAATTGTGTAAGACCAATTTGATAAAATTTACTGGTTTCGGCAGATAATAACAATGACCAAACGGATTCTGCAATGTGTCGCCAATAATGCGACTGCAACTGGCTGGAAACTTGGCGAGATTTTATTTACAACCCATTCCGATCATGTAAGACTTGATTTCAAAAAAAACGTAGGGCAGCTTCAGTTTTAGTAATTAATGATATTGATGATACTTATTTTGCAGCTATCTGAGATGGTAACAGCGTATACCAGCTACGCTAAAAGCCTAGCGAATTCAGCTTTGGTTCTATCGGACAAAATGGTAGATCAAGAATTCGCACGGTTTGTCATAGAAACCCCTGTGCCTAAAGGACACTTGGACATCACTAATCTGCTTTTTGCTCCGTTGGAGGTAAAAAAACTTGAGAAATTTCTCGTGCAGCAATTGATTATGAATTCCGATTTTAAAATTTCAATTTTTTCAGCACCTGAGGAACCTTTGCGAAATTTGTGATGAGATTGTACACAATTACGACCATTGGACTGAATTCAACACCTTATTGAAGGTATGGCATTGGAAAAATAACCGTATTCTTGGAATCACAGCTGACAAACGGAAAAAACTTGATCTGTACCGTTCAAACTTACAAATCTCAAGTTTCCAAGGACTTAAATCATATGCCTGGTCCCAGAACACATAACAACATATATAAATAGTTTCCATGTATTCGTATTCGTTCCACCCACCATTTACTTGATTAATATTTTTCCACTAGTATAGGCAGTGCTTTCAGGAAACCTTGATCGAGTTTCCAAACGCCTTATGAAATCAAACAAATGTTAAGTGAACCACGTGTTCCGTGAAAATCTGCCACTTCCCGTCTAGCACCTGTAGAGTTTCAAGGTTTACTTTTGCACATCAACAATTAGAGTAATTCATAGCATTTGGTATTTTTAGAACTGTAATTTATAAACTACGCAACAACTTGGAAGTAGATTCGATAATAGTTTTCCTATATAGACGGCACTAGTGAGTACTAGTTTCTCAAAACTTGTCAATGCCAGACGAGTACTTCCTGCTGATTTTTGCAGTTCTTGCAATTCTAACTTTTCCGTCTAGACTTTTAGATGCTTCTCCTACTAGAATTCTATGTCCTGTAATTCCAGCATAAAAAGAAAATATCAAAAATATTTTTGAAGGGCACAAAAATGACCCAAGTTAACTTGTGGCGTTAGTAACTCTAGTAATTTCACGGGATTCAATGAAATATATTTTTTTGCAGGAATGTTACGCCAACATTGTCGTCCAGACGGATTTCATGGAACCAATTTCCCATGTGAGCATGAAAAAACACCCCTTGTTATCCGTCCGAGATTTGGAAAAACGAATTGTTACTACCAACTGCCAGGTAATTACTCAAGTTCTTGCATAACTCAAGTCAATCACGTCGGTTTATTATGAAATAGTGCCATCAGTATTCATCAAAGCTACTCATCAGCTCACTACCATCGTTACAAGGCACTAGAAAATTGCTAGTTTCTTCTTCTACTTTTCATTTTACTTCCCACTGCCGACCTTGCCTATATAAGTTAGCAGTAATTTTCAACTCCACGTGTTGCCCAATTTCAGCTATATAATCAGCTGGGCTTTCACCCTCAAAAGACCTCACATTTTTTCAAGGCTTTGCTTTGTCTACGGGTTCAAAAAAGTGATTTGCATTGCTCTCTGGTGTATGTTTGAAAAATACGAAATGATAGTTCATCCCGGTAATTTTTTGCAAACTAGTAGTAATTTTGCTCAGTTCTATAGAAACAACTGGCTGCATACTGAAAAATAAAAACGTTTTTTAGCAATTTTCCCTCTCATGTTTCCAAGCTTTTTCGTTCTCTGTAATCCAGGGATTCCTGTAAAGCCCCTGTTTCTGCTCGTGTGAGCACTAAAGGATTTTCGCTGATCGGAATGAACTGATTCAGTCGTATCAAAAAGATTACCTTCACTCAGCCCAGCTTTTGCACAATGTAAAATTTTATAGAGCCTTGGTTTCAGTAGCAGCAAAAAAGCAAGGTCGCTCATGTCAACGTTCGAACTGAAGCAAACTCGATGCGGATTTTGTAAAAAAAATGGCAAAGAAAAACTTACCGAAGTAAAAACTATTTGTCCTATGTTTTGGCCAGAAAATGACAAACATGATTGGCGTTCACGGAAGTGTACTGTGGCCCGCTGTTACAGCCTTTCAAAAAAGAACCAGGAAAAGTAGATCAAAACAACAGCAAAGTAGCTGCTAATTGCCTGTCAACTATCAGCATATGCACCTGGTTTCCGCAAATCTTGACATGCACAAAAAACGTGATCAGTTTCGTAACCTACCTTAACGTTTTACCTATTGTGACAGATGCGTAGGAAGATTCGAGAACCGAACCCGCTACTGAAGAATTATCTAGGCTTCAGCGAAAATTCGAGTATCAAACCACATGTTTTGCTGTTTACTGTCAGGCCGGGGCTACGTAACTCGAAAGTATGTATGTTGGTTTATGCGGACTCAAGTGGATCACCCACCTGGGATTCAGTCAGTCACGTGTAAGGCAGTATATTTTCAAGCGTGACAGAGAAATGATATTTGCTTTCACGATTAAACTTTGTTAGACTTTGAAGTCAATTTACTAACAACGTTACGGAACGGAAGAACGTGTTATCCTGAATCCTGACAACTCTCTACACCCTCAAGAGATTTTGCAAAATTCATTTTTCTTCGATGAATTCCCTTCACACTATTTGCTTTCAGGCTATATACGTTCTTCCTTTCCCAGATAATAGCATTTTTGCTAACAGAATTTACTGATTCTCTCAAGTGGATCAATCGAATGAAAAACAAATCCCACTTTTCCGAAGTAGAGGTTATTAGGTTTATTACACAATTCCGTAAGGCATTATTTACCCGCAATATCTTTTCGGCCTACACGTGAATTTTCAGTCACGTTGCAAAAGCACATAAAGCAGAAGGGCAATAGGGAATTGTTGCATAACTGTACATGTAAATGATACAGATGAACAAAGCTGGGCACAGGTTGTTTTTTGTTAAATTCTGCTACGCATAGTAAAACAGGAAACATATTATACTTCGTTAGCTTCATGATAATTGGCTGGAAATGCATATGCTGTTTTTAGTTTATTACGTCTCTTAATTAATTATTAGCTCACAACTTGAAAATGGAGTATAATTCTACCTCTCGAAATAATTGGCAATTCCACAAATAAAACACCTTGGGTTAGATTTGAAATAGCGAAAAGGTATTATTACGGTATGGCAATTTTGTGGCTTCCAGAACGTGAATCGTAAAACGTTTGTGTCAGCTGGATACTATTTCTAGTGGCATCAATTTCAAGTTTGATTAGTGGTAATTTGATGAGAGATGATTTTATAAATGAATTTTTACTATTTTCCTTTATACAGACACTGAAAGTATGCGAAAAAGGTCGAAAATGGTTGTTCGGAAGCCGCCTTTTTCGAAAAGAATCCGACGGATCCTGGGTTCCAGTTTGGGCATTTTTGTTCACTGATATCGTCGTTCTAACTTCGCATATGACACGAGACCGTGTCTTTTTTGTCAAGGAATCTCCGATCAGGCTTGAAGATGTCGTCACGTTGCACTTCAACCTTCCTAGAAAAAATGGTAAGTTTCGGTTAAACGTTTTATATATAGCCGACAGATGGCGCTGTACCACGGCATTCTCTAGAATCACAAGCTTTGATGGTTTTTCTGCATTTGTTTTAGAAAACGAATTCCGCTTGTCATTCACTCCCGAACCACCAGAACCGCACCGAAGACTTGACAGGCTGCTACCACTGTACCGACGTCAGAAGTCGAACCAAATTGTTCTTCGTGCCAGCAACAAACAACTCAAGGCCATGTGGAAGCTTCTGCTTCAGCGGCAGATGTAAGTTTGTAATTTTCAATTAATTTCTAGCCTTCCGCTATTGAAGAACCACAGTTGGATTTGAAGCAGAGCAGCAATCGCCTCCATTTTTACTGCAAAACTTTTTCCCGCTTTCTGATGCTTTCAAAAGACATTTTTTGTAGACGTATCAAAGGTACAAAAACTTTTTTAATTCTACACAGAATCACTCTAAACACCCGCTTGTCCAAATCGTCCTCTTCAAACTTTTCAATCT
>JAQGBJ010004283.1:0-10606 GCA_034698345.1 Sphaeridia pumilis | reverse complement strand
GTATTACAAGCTTTTTGGTGTAACTTGATACTGGGCAGAAAGTATAAGTTAACTGGAACTGGAGATAAAGTATAGTATATATATAAGATGATGGGATTCTTGGTGAAATGGGTAGCCCATTTGATAGTCCGATATAGCGCTGTTCTGGAGGGACTGAAACTTTATAGGCTCGAGTCCCACCTAATGACCTCATTTAAAGCTAATGGTTGGACAGGAATGGCGGGAGGGGCGGAGTTGGTCGTCAGTGAAATGTCTTTAAAACTGCTTGTTTTGCATAAGCTGGTTCAATTGCTCAAAGTAGTTTCTTGTATGTATGTAGTTTTGTGGGGTGGGGGCCGAGTGGGGATCAAGTTTTTCGATACCCTGTCCCAAGGTACCCGATGCGAGAAGATGTGAAGCAGCTGGAATATTTCAAGTTTCTTAGCAAGTGAATTTGACGGGTAAACTTAATTTTGCGGTGGTTCTGAGGTGGGTTGGAATGTCGAGGCTATGATGTAGTACAGGGAAAACTTTCCCACGTTCATGTCAACATTTGCTTCATGAGGACAAGAAGTAGTTTTGTGTGTGAATATAATTTATGGGGTTACAGAAATCGAACAAAGTTGGGGGAATCCAACTTGGAGAAACTCGGCGAGAAAAATATGGTGTGCTTTACACAGTTGTACAAGTTCCATCTTTCCAGATTGTGACAAGCAAATTTTTGTAGAGGGGATATAGGCTACATTTTGTTAAATTTTCTGACTTTTGAACGACAACGGAGACGGCAAGAGAGAAGACGTGAGACTGATGGCCCCTGACAGTCATTTTGTTGGGGAAAAGTTTGTGGATCAAGTCGTCATTTGGCTTCTTTTCAAATCAGCATATAATACAGTGCGGTGCTATAGGAAAAGAAAGTTGCAGCAAAAGTACAAGCAGTCAGTCACATTAAATATTAATACAATGATACGAGTTACTTGTTCTTGAGCGCGGCCAACTACACAATTTTGGTTGAAGGGTGCGTGTTAGGTATATATAATTCCAAAAGGAGCATTTATGGCAAAGGCGATTGGAGCCAAAAAGCAGCACGTGTTGCCCATGTTTTTGGCGCTAACTTTTTTTTCGCGGACAAGACAGGTCAAAATATTTGTAGTTTTTGAAATTTCACGTTCCAAGCTGAAACTCTTTGCGAGTGTTGTGGCGACCTCAGAACGGACGGCGTTAGATTGAAACCGCATTGGGGCCGAATCGGTACAGCGTCAGTCTAACTGACTGGAGTTCATTTCGGAGACGAGCCAGTGGTATTTGGCATATAAAGGAATTCCAGCTGATGTAAAGATCATGATGCGAATACTGATGATCGTTTTAATTTGGTTTCCTCCTCGGTGGCATTTTGAAAGACTGCGAATGTAAGCTGGCTGTTGGAAAGTTGGAGTTGAATTGGCATGTAGTATATTTTACTGCGGTGGTAGTATATTTTAGTTCAAAGTGCATAAGAAGAACGTGGAGTTAAAAGTAGTGGAAGAATCTCGCACTACGTTTGGGTATAGCTGCATGCATGTGTATGTGGCTGGTAGCAAGTAATTTTGCTATTCTGACGTCAAGAAAAGAGCCGTATAGTCGAATCTGGACTGGACTAAATTTTGGCTTGCGAATCCAAGGCGAAAGAAAGCAAAGATATCAGTATTGTGTATGAATATATAGGTTATAACGGGAGCGTTGTTTTAAAGGTTTTGGCTACTACTACAACTGGTTTTTGTTGAATTGTTGTTCGTTGCGGGAGGTTTTGGGATGGCTATACACAAAGGTTGTTAGCAAAGTGGGACCAAGTGCAGCAGGGGAAAGGGTAGTGAAAGTGGATGTATACGAGGACTGGCATTATACTAAGAGCGTATCATCATGAGGACCAGCAGGCTACCGCCAACTTGCTCCGACCGCCCGCCCAAAGAACATAGCAGTGCTGGAAGACTTCACTGGAAGAAGCTCCTGCTGCCTCAGTAGTTGTGGGCGGGCATCAGCACCAAAGTTGCGACGAAATGTATGTGGAAAGCTGCAAAACTCTGGAGGTTGCTGATAGACGCTAGATTTGTAGAAAGTAGCTGCTAGCGGCGGGCGCTAGTGGAAAAAGCAGGAGAATTTCTAGTAGTAGAATAGCGAGTGAAGGCGGTATACGGCAGTTTGGCCTGGTTCTTGAGCTCTTGTGTTGAATCAATAGATTGAGTTGTGCGCGGACTGTTTTGGCGCACCTCCGACCCCCGTTCTTCTCGTCGCTACTTTCTTCTTGCTCTTCGTCTACTTTGCAAAGGCCGTATGTTGTGAATTGGAGAGAAAGTGTACAAAGTGCTGTTGCTTTTCTGGTTTGGTAGAGAGTCGTTGTCTATGTATATGCATAGCGCGGCTCTACGAGTTTTATACGGCAACTTGGCTAGTGGTGTCTTTGTGTACGGGAAAAGTTGAAATTGGCAGCGGGACATGTTGGAAATGGTTGGGTCTTTCTCCGGTTTCGGTGGTACGGGCGGTAAGGTGTGTGTGTTGTTGGAAAAGTTGAATTCTCGTGTCAGTAGACAACTGGCGTTCTCCGCCACCACGATGGTAGGGAAAGAAGGCTTTTCTCTCCTTCTTCTTGCTCTTCGTCGTTGATCCTCATATATAAATTCAAAGGGTAATTTATTGGAGTTGGGTGCTGATTCCATGTCGGATTTTTTTTGTGATAAGTACATAAATAGTCGTCTTAATTACTATTGTTCCAACGCCTGTGTTTGTGCTGGAGAAAGTTGAGTTGATGAGGGGAATTTATCCTGTGTGGATATTTACCGAGTGTTGCATGAATCAAATGTGCAAGCAAATAATATAGAGAAAGAGGATTTTGTGCGGCAAGTTCAGCTGATTTGTCCAAAGGGTCAAAGAAAAAAGAGGCAATCAATAATATAGAACAAAGTTGACACAAAGAAACAAGAAACGGCATGAATTGTGATTGTTGTGGTTTTTGTGGTACAAATTGTATGAGGATTGTATGCGGTGTTTTTAGTGTTTGTTATTGTTAGAAGCGACTTTGAGTAAGGGAGAGAAGAGTGAATTGTGTAAAATGTCGTGTGGACTCGGTGAGAATGGAGTTGTTGTGAAGAAACGTGAAATGGCTTCCGCTCTTGTTACCTTGTGGCCCGTTAATAGGAGTGGAGTAAAAAGTGGCGCATTTTCCGGTGTTTGATTGAAACACGGTTGTTGATATTGTCGAGAGGGGCGCAACTACTGCTCCTTGAATAAAATAATAATAAAGTTGTCGTCCTTGTGTACGGCGAGGTGGGAAATGGCCTGAAATATAATGTGTGTCTCAGTCAGAGTGAGGTGTCGAGTGTTTCAAAAAGCCATACCTTGAATAGTATTTGTTGTGTCGAGTATTTTGGCGAGCCTTGATTCAAGGGATTAAGGCGGATTACCGTAAAAGTGAAGAGTGGTTTGGTGGGCAAGTGGAATAATTGCAAGGATATTGAATTGGACTTGAGACGTAAGCAAGTATTTTTATTGGATTGAAGTAGGAGCGGGACACGAGGATCAAGAGAAAGACAAGTCAAAAACTAAATTATTTGGGCTTGTAATTGGCTGATTCAATTATGAGCGACGATGTATTTGTATTGTTAAACATGGAGAAATTGTTAAAGCCACGTGTTTTTCTCTCCTCGTTTGCCAATTTGTGCGCTGAGCTTTCTCGATTCTGCTGGTGGTGAGAAGGAATTGTAAGGTTTCGAGCTGAATGGATGAATAGAGTCTTGTGTATTTTTTGTTGGGATAACAGGATGCGGATAAAAAAGAATAAGGGTTTTTATATATGGCAGAGTCAGGTTTACTTACTGTGGCCTAAATATATATGCGTATGCATATAATGGCAAGTTACACATACAAGGAGCTGTCAGCTGATTAGTTTGCCGTAGAGGTTATGTAACGAAGGGAAAAGTGTATTGCAATTTAGTAATGGTGAAAGTGCGAGTTGCATATGTGTATTTTGTGTACATGGGGTTTCATGCCCTATATTTTACTATTGTCGGGGACGGAAAGTAATTTGAACCCTTTTTACGCTTTGGAATGAAGAAACTTTTTTTTTATGTAAAGGAAGAAAAATTGTCGCATTTCTTGTTGGGACTGACAGACAGTAAGGCTTGTTCTTCTTGCTCTCATAGCTGCTATAGGACATTTGTAATTGCTCATTTGGAATTCATGATTCGAATGAATAATATAGTGGCCAGGACATGGGTTTTTGCGCTCTGACATGCAGTTTCATGTTGGTTTGCGTCTACGAGTCTACAGACTAATGAGGTATATGTGGCTGAATTTTTACAGCGTTTGGAAGGGGGGAGATATGTGTGAGATGGTTTATAGAATTTTTCTCGCAATTAAAATTTAGTTTGGTAACCGGGCTGCATATAAGTGATAGCTTGTGAACGCTGGAAATTAAATTGTGGGAAAACAAGTTGAACGTACAGAAGCAGTTGAAAATAATGCGGTTGAAATATGGCGGTTGTTGTGAAAGTATGGCGTGGTGTAGTAGAAGTAGTAATATATACTCGTCTTCGTAATCCGTCCCCACGAGTAAAATACTACTGGAGACACACGAACGAAAGCTTGTCGCAGGGCCACATCCCGGCGCGGCTCTTGACAGGATTAAGGGAAATAAATATGGCGGCTTTTTTGGAGCAATCTCATTGCGAAACCATGTGTGGGAATTTAATATCTCTTTTCTTTGTGTCTTTTCGTGCTTGTCTTCTTCTTGTTGTCCGAGAGTCGTCTTTTTCTTGTCGTCTTGCACTACTTGTTGTCTAGCCAACGTCTGCCTTGCTGATTCGGTTTTTTTGAAAACGGCAAGCACATACATATGTATGCTCTTTTGTAGATCAAAAGACGTTTAACAAGTGGCTGGGTTGGTAAAATGGTTGGGAGAGTGTGTGGAATTGGATGATGGGTTTTTGCGGGGATAACAACAAGTGTATACGTATTTGGTAGTAACAGGATTCTTGTTTCCAGTAGTCTAAAAGATAGTAGTGACAAATGTTCGAGTCAGGATGGACTTACTGACGCTATTAATCTTGAAAGACGAAGAAGAGAGGTTGAAGAAGGATTGAGCTTTGGTAGCCGCAATAGCAATATTAGAGAAAGTAAAATTTTTCTAGGTGCGGTTCAGTGCACAAATGTTGCAGCAATATTTTTTTGTAAACAGTTGAGAAATTTCTGTGGGCGAATAAATAAGCAAATATTTTGGTCAGAAACTTTCAAAAAGCCCTGGAGCAAGGAAGAAAGAGTTGAAAAATATAAAGGTCGCGGGGTTGCGTGATGAGGGACAGTTTGACACTATTTCGGCGGATTTAAATGGGGACAAGTGTCCAGGAGAGGAGGAAATGAAAAATGGTGTGGCGTGATGGAGACGTTTGTTGACGGCGAAGATATGCCTGGGTCTTTTTGTACTGTATTCACAAAATTCTGACGTATAATATTTTGTAATTTGAGTGCATGTAAAATATGTATCTGCCACGTGGGAAAAATATGGCTAAAGAGATTTTGACATGGTTTCTGGTAAATTAGTTTTCAAAGTAGGTTTTCGGAGAATTTTGAGTGAGTGATTACGTAATGTAATGTGTGTAGGAGGAGAAAGCCTTTGAAAAATGACAGTGTTTATAGTTGCCGTTGGTAAAAAGTTGGAAACTTGATTACCTCTCCTCGTATATGGAGCAATGGAGCTGAGACGGTTCTAGGAATTTGCTAAAGGGCCGAGAACAACAAGTTTCAAAGTCTATAAGGTTGACTAATACATTTTATAGCCGCGGGCTAATGGGAACAAGAGAAGCAAGAGAATACATGTTCATGTGCGGTGGCTTTGAAACGTCCGGAAGGAGAAACAAGATGATTTTGCCGGGATAACAAACAAGATCAAGAAGGACATGGCTCGTCCGTGTGATAACTTTAAAAGCTCTTGAGCCGTAGCCTGAATGCAGTGTGTACAAGGTATAACGTTAGTGGAAATTTGGACGGAAATACTAGGAACCTTAAAAAGGAAAGTTTGCGGTGGATTTAAGAGTTGATGTTGTAGAAACAATGTTTGAAGAGAAGACGCGTCGTTGCCCATAGAAGCGGTTTAACTCTGCTACGGCTTAGCTTTGGAAACTAAGATACGGCACATCTACAAGCAACATTTACTACAAAGCTAGTTTCCATAAGCTTAAGGGTATCATATGGGATATCGAGTGCGTTGGAATCGATAATGGTAATAGACGTATGCGTCGGGTACTAAAGTGAAAGTCTATCATATAATCATATTATATATCAGAGCTGGGAATTTTACTAATGGTTTGAATGTGGTTTTTTCCCTTGTCCATATGCTTGTTTGTGCGTAATAATGGCTGTGAGCCAATATACGAATTTTTGACAATGAACATATTGGCGAGAATTTGGAGGCATCAATTTTCTGGCGTTATATGAAGAGAGAGAGCAAACATTTATTGCGTTTTTTGTAGTTTCTTGCGTTAGATTTCATTGAAGTAGTATAAAGTTGGTAGCTGTGAGTTGATGGTAGGAGATTGTTGGAATTTTTGTTTTAGCGGCAATAAAAAGTTGTTTTCTTGGACAAGTAAAAGGAGAAAAAGTGTGTGAATAGTACGGTTCATGTGTTGGGATGAAAGGAGGGCGGATGTGAAATTGGTTTCCGCGGTGGTGCCAGAAGCCGTATTACGAGCTAGCTTTAGTTGCTGAGAGAAGCGAGAGAAGAGGCATGAAAAGATTATATATTTTTGGGTTACATGGGCAAAGAATACGAATTTGGTGGAGTCACTATGGTGGAAGAAAGCGGGAAAAAGCTAAAGGGAGAACATGCAGTTTTGATGCGGCGGTTGGATCTGTACATGTGTGGTGTGTCTGCGAAAATGATATCATTTTGATTCGTTCCCTATATTAAGGCGAATATGATGAGATCAATATTTTTGTAACCGTAAAAACACCACTATAGTCCGGCGAATTGAGAAAAATTCTATTTTTATATTCTGGCTGCGTGAACCATAACCGAAACCGAGAATAGAAAGTAACGATGTAACGGTAATTTTTAACCGTGAAAATTTTGGACTGTTTCACTAAAATATATACTAAAAAATGTTATTTTGTTGCTACTATAGAAATGAAAGGTTCGGAATCTTGTTGAGCCTATTTTTTACCGCAAAATTTTATTATCGACTAACTCCATGAGATCTGTAGCAACTAATGACGCCAACTTCATGCTTGTTTGA
This sequence comes from Sphaeridia pumilis, assembly GCA_034698345.1. Lineage (NCBI taxonomy): Eukaryota > Metazoa > Arthropoda > Collembola > Symphypleona > Sminthurididae > Sphaeridia > Sphaeridia pumilis. The sequence continues at coordinate 3,368 of JAQGBJ010004283.1, read as the reverse complement.
GCTTCATTCCGCTCGAGTAGTATTCAATGTACGTGCTGATTGAGGGTGAAAGTATTGAAAAAGTTCTCGTTGAAAAAGATTCTTGGGCTGAATTTTGGTTCATCATTTTGTCGGTCAAGAGACGTGGTTGTGGAACGACGACAAAATTTGCAAAAAGCGTTGAAACGACCCATAACCCTTTATCTTTTGGTAAGCTTCCTGAAAGTAAGTTGCTAAAGTTGAAATAGGTTTGGGATTGGCAAAGTTTGCTAAATAAATGGTTTGGGCGTTGATTGTCGTGTTGTTATAGTCGGAGTGCAAAAAATATACATGGCAACAACGGTCTAGCCAAACAACTTTGCAGTTTACTGTTTTGATTAACAACTTACCACCATCTCAACAGTAGCAAAATCCAACAACTACTTTGCACGGAGCCGTAGCGGAAACTTGGTAGGACCATGACCAGATTATGTGCAAAGTTTGTAGATTAGCGCCCGCATTTAGTGTTGTGGGAGACACGCCCTCTGAGAGAAGCTATTATTTTTAGGCATTAATTGATTGTGAGCAGGTGGCGGGGAAATCTGCAATATGGCTGGACAGACGTGAGTGAACGAAAGCAAAAGGTTATGCAATACAAACAGAAGCGAGAGAGAAAGCTGGGTTGAGTAATGATGTTTTTAGGCAAATATAAATATTGCATGAGAGAGTTATTAGTGTTTCGTGTATTACAAATCAGAATTTCCTTGGAGATTGGCAACTGAAACTTGCACTTTGATATCGAGAAAGCTCAGCGTCACCTTCCGACATTCGAAACAGCAATTTTGGTAGATTAATTAAAATTATGCGCGATTTGTAACAGGAATCAAAATGTAGAAATCAACTGGAGAAGCCGAACAGAAACTGGAGACAAGCGACATATCATGGAGAAATGGGACGCTTCGGATTATTCCACCCTGAAAAAATTTATTCATGCCAAAAACGTATATGAAGAGAAGCCGAAACGGAGCAATAAGTTCAAAGCAACGAAAGCGGTTCAAAAAATAATGATGAATGGGATGCAGCTACGTACCTGACAACCAAGTGAAGCAACTACTATACTGGAGAAGGAAAAGTACATGTTATTGACAGCAAGATGAATTAAGAATGGACGATAAAAGTGAAAAAGAAACTGCTGGTGGTGTGAGTGAAGACGAAAGCAGTATTAAAATTAATCCTGAAAGCACAAGAAAAACTGGAGAAGAAGATGGAGAAAAAGCAGAAAACGCAATTTCTGGAGCGGCTGGTACTGCTGAAATAAGTGAATGTGAGGAGGAAGAAGAGGAGAAATTTGAGGGGAGAGATGTGGAAGAGTGTATGAACAAATTGGGCGAAAGGTTAGCAATCCTGGAGAACGAGTTGAAATACGCCTGGAAGGCGTTGGATTTGCTGAGCGAGGAATACACGGGCATGTGGAATCGAATGGAGAAAGCTGAGGGTTTGTTGTCACAACAACAAGCGCTCATTACCAAGATTATGGAAGAACAGCGTCAAGAGATGGCGGCAGCGGCCGCTGCCGCCGAAGAAGAGCTGGGGTCGGAGGTCACATCTGGAGAATCTGTCGATCGAAGTTGCCTCCGAACCGTTTCGAGTGCTGGAGCTGGAAGAGTTCCTGACGAAGCTTTTTACCGGAGCTTGAATGTAGTTCATCGCGACAGTGCTATACTGGACGAGGAAAGCGATGCTCGAGAGCTGAGCCTGATTTGGGAAGAAGAGCTTTCAGGTAGTATGTCTACTGGCGAGAGATCGCCGCCGTCTCCAGCCAAAAGTAACGGAGGGCCGTCGTCAACGAGCAAATTTGTACTTAGCAGTAAAGATAGCGAAGAAGTCGTTGAAGAGGATGAGAAATCTCCGGCTTCGGAAGATGGACGGACTGATACGATACGAAAGCGCAAGATTGTTGGCGACGTTGGTCCTTGTTCTGCTCCTGAAAAGAGCTCAAGTCCCGAAAGTGATAGTGCCAAGCAGCGGCGGTTGTCTTCGATAAAGCGGATATCATTAACTGAAGAAATCGATATTGAAAAGGATCTCGAAGAATTATCTTCCGTCCTTAAATACATGGAAGAAGAGGAAGACAACGAAGGTCGAAAATCGCCAATAAGCCCTGTAAGTGCAGCAACAACGAGTGCTCTGGGAGCGACTACTTCGGAACAGCGAAAATCGGCTGCCGAACGGCTTTTGGCGACTACATCAACTAGTAAATCGGCTCACGGCTCACCGTTGAGAAAAGCTGGGACTTCGTACTCCAACTACAGTTCAACGTTAAGCAGGACGCGGAAACCGAAAAGTGCATTGGAGGAATCATTGAGGCAGTTGTTGTACGATGAGGACGATGGCGGGAAAGGAGATCGAGCTTCGTTGGGGTCGCCACTGTCGACAAAATTGTCAGAAGGTTCAAGCGGCGGAAGCAATTACGCTAGTCGATGTTTGTCGCCCTCGTTTCAATTGCAGCAAAAATATTCCGCGAACACGGACCCTTTGCTACGTTCCGGACGGTCTTCGCCATATCGACCTAGTTCGAGATTGTCGTTAGATAACGACGAAATGGTTAGTTGGAATGCTGGAGGACATTTGACGAGTTCGTACTACAGTTCGGTGCTGGCGGAGAGGCCAATTTCGCCAGCTCCAGGTGGAAGTGGGCTGACTTCGTCCTTGTTGGGTAGTTCGGCGGTGGGTTCAAGTTCCATGAGCTTACGGTCGCGACCAGAATCGTATGTGAGTGGTGGAAGTGGAAGTAGGCCTATTAGTCCCCGTCCGTATAGTCCTTCGTCAGAGCTACTTCAAGCGTCCTTGGTTGGAAGCCCGAGTTTATTACATTCGCCGAGACGAAGTCCCAGGACTTCGCTACTTCCAGAGGCTAGCCAGTATTCTTCACCTTTGAGGTCGCCGGGAGTCCCCGCAGGACTGAGCGTTGAAACTTCGTCACTACGTTCGCCAATGGCTTCTGCTAGTGATTCCTACGACGATTATCCCAGATCGCCAAAAGAAATCAACGATATTAGTGACGCTTTGACAAGAGCCGAGGCTAGAACCAACTACCTGCTGGCGAGGTTATCTCCAGTCCCTCCAACAACAGGCACGCCTGAAGTATCAGTGTCCCATGAGTCTCGAGCTTTAACGCCTGCTGAAGCAATGCTTCAGTCTTCAACCAGTCATTTAAATCCATATTCAATTGAACTTCAGCAAAACAAATCAGACTCTGGTGTTTCAGAGCTAAGCATAAAATCCATGGACAAATCTCCAGCGAGTCCAAAAAATAATACAGATGCAGCTGGTCTACCTGATGTCGTCACCGCTCAACCAGATTCCATCAGCTTTGATGAAGACAGCAGTAGATTGGGCGTAAATCGAAG
>JAQGBJ010004282.1:0-10607 GCA_034698345.1 Sphaeridia pumilis | reverse complement strand
CGGACAGAATTGAAACGTCTCGTTCACACCCTTGCATAAAGGATCATGTCGATTTGTGTCCTCTGAGGAAAAGTAATGTCTTTATCCAGTTTTTCCCAAAGTACATATTTCGTGTATTTGGTATTTTCAATGGAAATAAAATGAGATATATATTCATGGATTCATGGAAACGTCGCCGTCCCTATCCTCAGTCCATTCAATAGGATTTCAGCAAAATTCAAAACCAAAGGTGTTGTTACGCAATCTTATCTCAATGTCCCGAATCCCAGAGAGATATTGATGGCCGTTTGATTCCTAATGTATTCAAAGGGTCTTTTTAAAGCATTGGTTTGAAGGGAGAAAAAAGTATAAATCGATTTTTCCCTCAGAATTTTAATGTTTGTAACTGGTTCCCAAGTTAAGTTTAATATTATTTGGGAAGGAGAAACTGTGAGATTATGAATATTTTTTCATGATTGACAGCTGGTGTCTGTGTGTCTCTGTCTCTGTCTCTGACTGACTGGCAGAGTATGACAAAAGAATTCGAGATAGAAGCAAGGCCATTTCTGATTCAGCAGACTTGAAGGCATTTTGGATTTTGGGTTTCACATAAGCTGTGAATCGCTTCAACACCTTTCAAGAATTCATGTGGTGGGTGAAGACTTGGAGAAGGAAAACAGATTGACACATTTCTCCATTGACAATTCAATCTCATTGAGACAAGGTGACAAAGATATGGGAAAGAGATAATGGAAAGAGGATGAGGATGATGATGCGCTGCTGCTGAGAGAGATGCGCTCCAGCGCGCCGCGCTCAACCTCTTTGAATTGAGTGTGAACAATGCTGGACAAAGGGACGCGGACGCACAGAAAGGAAGGCATAATAATTTTACATGTTGTAGCATAGGACAGAGTCTGTCCGACAGACTGACACACAAACGAAGCTTATTATTGTGTCCCCTTAATTGTCATGGTCACGTATTGTGGTTTTGTGTTATTGTAACCATAAGTATCAGGGAGCAGGGAGATGAGCTTTAATAAATATTCACTATTCACAGTCATAGTCAAAGCTATTACCACAAACTTGTTAATTCCAAGTAACCTCAACTTGAGGTCTTCCAAAACCAATGCGTGTACTTCTTACGGAAATACGCTTGGACGCCTTCGGGGAATTTTGTTATTATTATTATTGTTTACAGCCAAATACATACAGGAATCTTATGAATGAAAGTTTGGGAAAGGGTCAAGAAAGAGTTACAAGCAAAAAAAATTAAAGTTTATCAACTTACCACCAGAATTCGCTCAGAATCCTCCACATCGCCCTTCCTCAATGGATCTGTAAAACAACAAGATCAAAAATACATTATTAAAGTACTGAATCCCCAGTTCACCAGGTTTCAATTTTTCCCTCCCAATAAAAATACTGTTTCAAGTCTCCCATATCCAAGCCCATGCCATGCCCAATAACAATTTTTCTTTGTCTTATCATCAACTCTGAGAGACAGAAGCTTATAATTTTCGTTATGTAACTATAAACGCAACAGGATGTTCACGTGACCCTGCGACTTCAAGGATCAACTGTGACTCTTTAAACGCTTCGTTACTCGAGGAGCAGCAGAATCCCATGTCTTGCATCCCTCATCCATTCCATTTGAGCGTCTCAAAGCCATAAATATATGTTGTAACGCCGTTTAGCTCAACTTCAGTAAGTTCAACTAAACTTCAGAACGTGTCTTCACGGCTACTCATCTCATTAAACCCCGTATCAGAGTTAGAAGAAGGGATATTTTTCAGAGGAATTACGCTCCCCGATTATAGGAGACAATACTAATTTCCAACAACCAAACGCTCATAAAATTTCATAGTGTGTGTGGGAGTCACTATATAATATTATATGATGTCACCCTTGATAACTCGCCTCTCTTTTTCATCCCTTCTTCATTTTTACGTCTAACGTGAATTTTCACGCTTCTAAAGGGTCGACTATTTTTTAAAACATGATCCGTGTTAAACGTCAAACCCCAATTGACAAGCCTTCTTGCTCGGAAGATACGCAATGAAGATTCTTGCCACTGACTGACGACACTCTTGGACTCCTTCTTCTCCAACTTTTTCAAAACAACAAAGACCCTTTTTAAAAAAGAATGCGCGTCGGTGCATAAATCCCGCGCCCAATGAATCCTTTCCAAACATTTTCCCTCTCGTATTACACGGAGTTGACAAGAGAATTGTAAAAAAGCTGACTGAGAGGGAAACTTGGATTTCACCGTGAAATCGACACGGTTCTTGTATTTAACGGTTAAGAGTATCTCTGGGCCTGACTCACTGAATTGAAGGCCCCTGCCCTGCCTTTTAGAGCTGGGTCAAAGGTCAGAGTCAGGAGATGTGGGGGTGGGGTGTGGAGATTGAATTAGTTAAGGAGGGGGGAGGGGGGAGACATGGTGTTGAAGTGGGAGATTATTGATGATGATGGTATGATTGGATGTAATGGGCCATGTTGTCCTGTAGTGAATCCTGTCCAGCTAATATCATATAAGCGCGCGTGTGTGTGTGTTTCTGATAGCTTCTCCGCCCGCAACTCTATGGATTAGCTAAAATAGCTTATGGCTTTCTCCTATAAAAGCGTTAAAAAGGAGAGAGAAAAAGATGAGAGATGATGCAAGGAGGAACAGATTGCTCAGAGTCAAGTGAAGCGGGGAAAGTTGGCGGCATCGGCATCGGCACGTTCAAAAGTACAAGGAATATCCATTTGGAACAAGTGTTAAGGATTCAGCGTTGCATGTTAGCGGTGGGTAGGAGCGGATATATAAAAATGTATTTTGCCTCCAATAGGATCCAATGGGATTCATAAGGAAGAAGAAGAGAGCGGCGATGCGGGGTCGCATCAATAAACATGTCTGATGCACGTGTTGTGCGCGGAGAGCGCGGCCCTCCGAGATGATATATTGTCTTGTACAACATTTCATTACCTTGTTTTTGACCTTGTAATGCTGTGTGTGGATATAAATTATTATCTGACTCTCGATCCACATAAGATACTACACAAGTCCGCTCCTTGTATAATCTTTTTCGGAAGATTATGGCGGCGGCGAAATATTAGATTTGGGGCGGAACTACTATATTTTACTAGAATCGGGTGGAGAATCTGTTGGTGATGTCTAATTTGGAGCAGGAAACACACAGATAAAATATTATGTCGTCAGTCAATCCCGCCGAGATAATTTGATATTTCCCGCCTCACTGATCAATTCCAAAAGCTGAAGGGAAGAGAAAGCGCAGAGGCGCGCAATACAAACAGAGGGCGCTGCTCCAAGCTGTGATTTGGGGGTGGGGTGCGGTAATTAGTTAACTTTTGTATCTCATTAAGACTGTGAGGCGAGAGGAGGAAATATTAATACTTAATACACATGGAAATAATAATTACAAGATTTTGTACCTCGTAAAGATTTAATTACTTTGCCAAGACATGTCCTCGTAAAAATTACTTGAAGGAAGAAGAAGAAAGGCGCTTCCCGAATAAGAAGCCAAGGAAAGCTTTAATATTTTGAGACAAAATTTTGTTGGATAAACTTGTGTATTCTTAATAAAACTCTCCTCGCTTGGATTTTATTCAGTCTTTTTACTTGTATAAGTCGCAGGCTATAAAATTGAGATTCTGCTGGAGAACAGCAAGAGAAGAAGAAGACGGCGGAGAAAGCGGGATAATAACATAATAATAATTAAACGGGGGCGAGATCAAGAGGCAACAATTATAAGATGAGGAGAGAGAAGAAGAGATTTCATAAGATTCTCGCTTCACAAGTACGTGTTTTGTCGTCGTCGAAAGCTAATGGGAATTAATTCGCCTGGCGTAAGAAGCCCTTCAGCAGATCCATAAGCTCCAGTAGCATAAGGAACTGGGCTTGCCGTTTCGTAACGATGATGATGATGATCATCATCATCATCATCATGTTCGATATCAAGTGGCACGTCTGGGGTGTGAGGAGAAAAGTGAATAAGAGAGAGAGAGAGGGATGTAATTAAGAGAGGCGCTAATTAAAACATGGAAGCGCACAGATTGCCATAATGGCGAGGAGCCTTGTGAATGCATCAAAAGTCAAAGGGTTTGAAAGATGTGGGATGAGGAGGAGGAGGAAGAGAAAGAGAAAGAGACTAATGGATGGAACAAGTTGTCATATCTCAAAAAAGCCATAGAGAGAGTGAAAGCAGATGCTGCTGTCCGTCTCGCTGCGCCCTCTGGCGCGAGAGTCTAGTGTGGAATTTAAGTGTAAATATTAGCGAGATAGGGTTACGCGGACGGGGGGAACGTAAACGTCAACAATAGAACAGTAATAATAGAATGAACACATCCAGAGGAAGCCAATTAAAGTCTCGTTCCTTGCAATATATATATAAATATATACCCGGTGAAGAAGAATTGACAAGGGGACTCTGAGTCGCCAGAGGCGGGATGAATAAAGTATACGATACTGAAACCCGGGAATTGAGAAGAGAGATGGGACCCGAATTCGGGATGCGGGCGCGGGCTTTTGTATAGGGAATCTCCTGGTTGAGGTGAGGTGAGAATACAATATAATGTTTGTGTGTCTGTGGGCAAACCGGGCGGGTGAATATTGAATTGAATACGCGGAGGCAAATTGTGGCTCCTGTGGCAAGGAAGGGAAGAGAAATATATTATATAATATCATCAGTTTGTTTGCCTTGTGTATACGGGGATATATGATGAGCTTGTTGGAAACTAGTGCGGAACTTTTGTAGTTTCATCCTCATGAAAAATGTACGACTTTGGTGGAATGCGGATGCGGTGGTGGTGGTGGCGGGAGACATTGTTGTTTGTTTATCAAGTTTTTTCAATGTTAATTATGCAGCGGGAGAGGATGAGCATAGGACAAGGAGTTGTTTCACTTGTTTCCCCAAGGGAAGAGAGCGCGCGCCGCGCGGCAAGAGTGAAAGTTGAAAAACGCTTCGGGATAACTCGATAAGTTGATTTTAAGAATTTTAAAAATTCAGTAATTATGTTATATATGAGTACAAAAAGACAGTTAAAGAATAAACTTTTCTCACCAGCATTGTTGCTGTTGTTGTGGTGGGTTCTCCTTGATCCGTAGTAAGCGGCGGTGTCTCCGTCACTGGCGTTTGAATCAATTTCATCCCCGTCTGACAACCCGTCCGCCTGCAATTAAACCCATCAGCCGTCACATTAAAGCTTCAAAGTTTTTATTTAATTTGTATCTTTTAAAACTATTCGCCTTTAATTTTGTCTCTCTTTTTTCCCTCGAAAGTTTGGGATCTTATGGGACAACTTGGGAGATATGAAAGCGAAATTGGTTTACGTGTGGTGACAATAGCAACAGCACCAACAATGCATCCTATGCTTCTTTTCGGGCTGAGGACACTGGACAACAATTAATCACTTTCGGACATGTCCAGCCCTCATCAAAGTATGTACATTATTCAGACACTATGATGATGACACCACCAGGACTTGGTGATGATGGTGAGCGCTCGCTATTGAAGCAAACTAATTTTCAACTTGTGAAAACACAAAGACTTGGTTGAATTATGTATCTCTTGCGGCTGTGTCTCCACACTTTTAATACAGTCCACACAAGTAAATTACTTTGTAGCTTGTGTCCTCCACCGACTACCGACAGATAACAAATAGCATTTCGCATATATGCATTCACACATTTCGTGTCCTTTAATCTCAATCGGCACTTTCCCCTTCTGCTGTGTCCACTATAAATAAAGTGTCCTCCTGTCCAAATCCTATGATTAAGCAAGGGGAAGTAAAATGACAAGAACAATATTGAGCTCTGTTCCGGGGATGAAGAAGGTAAGCTAATTTATTGACCCTCTTCTCGAACAATCAAGCCCCACAATAACAACACGTTACATTTACAAATTAGACCACCAAAATTACCATGACAACACCAGGGGGCGCCTTGATCCCTTCACTCTGCACATTTTTCGCGAGCTGGATACAAATTGCAAAGCCAACAAACAAGTAGTGTCACTTTGATGAATGAAGGTGCTTTCAATAAATGAATTATTACTACCTCTGGTGGTGGGCATCGCCGTGACCCGATTGACCCCACCAAATCCGGAAACTATACATATGAACGAATACCAAGGGGTTGCGTGTTTGTGTGCACACAATATAATAGCTACTACATTGGCAATCTCCTTGTCGTCATCATCAAAGTGGATTTTGGATTATACCTTTTGGAGGAGATAGGGCTAGAACCTAGAACCGTGATTTTGGTGAACATAGTGAATAGGAAAGACGTCGTCGAGAAGGAATACATAAAATACACGAAACACACACACAATAGCCTCGACGTTCCTTCCTTTCTCCATCCATAAATATAAGGTCATTTCCGCGATGGGAAGCAATTGAGGGCGAAATAGAGCGCCGAACAAGTGGATTTTCACCAGCCGGGATTTATATTCATTCATTCGGGTATGTATAGCGAGATACAATTGATACGCCCGGAGAAGGAAGCATAAGCTTTTGTTGTTGCGTGAATAAGAAAAGGGCTCCTTGACTGGAAAAAAAAGAATCAGAAAGCTCCCACTCTCGGACATGTAACAAGAACAAACACAATGTGGAAATAAGCGGCAGTGGCGATTCTTCACTATGATTATTCTGTCAAGTGAAAAATGTATTGCGCTTCGCCAATGTAGTCTAATGAGAGAATCGCATGATTCTTCGCTCTTTCGTTTGCTTCTTTCTCCCCGTCCGCTCCTTACTTACAGTATTATTTCACCCAAAGTCATAAAGTCAAAAACGGGAGTGATGATGATGGTGATATAATAGCCACGGAGAGGGTGGGCGGAGCCTACAGAAGCGAAGGTGCGAGGACGAGGAGTAGTTCAAAGTTCCCGCCACCAGTCAAAGGCAAAGTCTCAACGGAATATATCGAATGATATAAATAAATGACTGACAAACTCGAGTCTAAGTTCAAGCAAAAATAAAGTGAAACCGCAAATGGCTCATTTGGATTGTTTTCGTGTCTTATGGGATTACACTCACTCCGCGACACCATGACAATCAATGTTAACTCAAGTCGCTCAATTTAATGCTCGAGTACAGTAGTAATAACGCTGTAATGTAATAGTGGATAATAGATCCCGGATGATAGAATCTTCCCCCAAATGCTCACCCTCCCATTGGCACTTTTTCTCCTCTTTTTTCTTGTATTGTTTGGATGGACATTGTGATAAGTGGAGAAGGGTATCAGATGGAATGGGTGGAATGGATGAGCTGATGATGATGATGTTGTCAGTAGTATTAAGTGATTTTCTGCGGAGGGGGTTTCGAGTCCTCAGTCAGTCCTATCTAGAAGAGTCCTATTGACTTTTAGAAAAGTGGCTCTCGGATATCATAAATGTTCTCATATATGTAGCATAGAAATCTAGCATGAGAAGGCGAGAGAAAGTTTTGTGCCAGCCGCATTGATGACACGGCGGCGGTGGCGGGTAATTACGGACTTTGGGGAAAGTGGTCGCGAGAGATGAGACGGACATGGCACAAATGGCTCAGAAGAACAACACGACCGCCAACGCAGTATCACAAACATGTGCAGGAAATGTTGTCAAGAGGGTCACACGCGGGATGATTGAGAGTCATCAATTCACCAAAGATATATGCATGATACTTGTAAAAGTTTGCATTCCCCCGCCGGAAGGAAGGAAGGAGGCTTGTTATCTTGTACTTGTCAGTGTCAAGAGGTGACTATTGTTTCATCGATATCTGTATCATCGATATGTCATTAAGAAGTACATGGGTCAAGAGAAAGGTATCTAAAATCTTAGAAGTTATGACATTCTCATCATTTCTCTTCATGAATATTCGTTTGACTTGTATTGTATATACAGCACGCTAACTTCAGGGATGTTGTTGTACTGTACTGAGCTGAGGTTATATGTTTTGAGCTCTTTTTAAAGTTCAAAGTTTGGAGATACCTGAGGTGATACCTGAAGTTGTAAAACTGGAGGCCAGTAGTCGAGGAGGTTAATTGACTGGAAAGGTATGACTCATGGTGGGTGACATTTACAAAGATACGGACACAACTCGAACTCGAATAGAAGAATGTAGCTGAAAAAAGGTGAACAATGTCGTCAAGGCTTGGCTAGTGACGACAGTTGTCGTCATGTTGGTTGCTGCGCTATTCCAAGTAGTACAAGTGCTATGCACTAAAGATGCTCGAGATATGATAAGGTGCAGAAATGACTGCAAAAGTATTTTTGCACTAGTCAGTTCAGTAGTAGTACAGTAGTCATTCCGTGTGATAGGAACACAAAAGCTCCTTTAGAAGCTTTATTACAACTTTAGAACAGCTCTAGAAGGCGGAAGATAGGATAAGAGCCATGCTATTCAGCCGAGTCAGTGCTTTCACCAACCAGCAGAAAACTTTGGACTCTATGACGCTAATAAAATTTTGAGGTGAAAGTAGCCATAAAAAATAAATACTTGCCGGACAGTACTAAAACCTAAAACATAGTCCCATAGTTCCATCTATCTTCATAGAAGCCCTAGAATTTCTGAAAGCTTCAGGACACTTTGAACCTTTGTATTATTTGTATCTTCAAGTTTTATTTTTGTCGTAAAGTATCATGTTTCATGATTTTTTTAAACTGATCAACTACTTACCTTAGCCTCCGGCGACTGTTTCCTCACTGCTCTTCCTTTGCGTCTCATCCTGATGGCTCCTGACTCCTGCCGTCCTGATTGTTCTTCTGATCACAAAATCTTGAAAAACCCCGTGTCTTGAAAAATCTCGGAATCACACTACTAACGCTCGCCTTGGAAACAGTAGCGGCATAATTTCCTTGTAAACTTTCTCCACTTGACCAAAAGCCACGAATCAAACCACTTATAGTACAGTCTGTGTCGTCTTCGATTCACACTTCCCGCACTTGTGTCACTTGGAAGGAGAAGAGAGACCAAACTTGACAGACGTGTTGACGCTCCCGTGTCCAGCAGCCAACTCGGAGTCGTGGAGATTTGTTTTGGAAACTTGGCCACGTTGCGGCATGTGGTGGTGGTTTACTTGGTTTTGTGTGTGTGCTTTCTATTGTCCGTGCCCTGTGAGCCTTGGGGTGGCTGGAAGCTCCGCTGGAGTCGCTGTATGAATGACTGCTCCTGCGTTTTGCTCCCTACTCCCTACTGATATTCTTCTGGAGAACTCGTCTGGGGATCTGAAGCTGACTACTGAAACGCGAGACTTTATTTTGGTAAAGAAAGTTCCATGTGCTGTATATATATTCATCTCCTTGTCTAAACTTTGACAAGAATCACGCCCTCCAAGAAAGCAACAAGATACCAAATAGTATAAGAGGAAAGGGAAAGAAGAAGAGATAAATGATCATCAGAGGATCCAGATATCCAACCTTAATTCCAGTCGCTCCGCCCCCTCTTGATCATCATCAATAATCCCCGCCCTCTTTTCATATCTCTACTCCAGCTGGCATTTCCACAGAGCCCGCTATAGCTTATACTATCCAGGTAAAAAAGGTTAGATTGTGATGTCTCAATCGAATTTCCAAGTTGCTACGACGATGACGATGATACACACGATGATAACAATGGGAAGAATAGGCAGGAAGTTGAATCATTTAGCGGCATAAAAGATACTCATATATGATTCTATAAGGGATGACAGGATAAGGTGGGTGGAGGAGGATGAGCATATATATAAAGACATTCAAACTTTCAAAGAAAAATTCTGTCATCAATTCTGTTTTGTATACTTGTAGAAGGCAAAGGTATCCAACCTATTAGACATGTATATATAATGTGTGAATGTGTCGTCTGCCGCGGTTGTTTCTATTGTGTTGAAAAAGGTCGGTTGGTGGTGATGGGTATGGGTGAGTATGAGCGGACATGGAGAAAAGCTGAATTGAATTCAAGGTAATCCCAGGTGTTTATCATTATTATTATAGATTGGGAAGGAGGCTGCAGGCATGCGGAAGAATAAGTATATAGCCGGAGAAGATAATGCTTTTCTTATGATGATCAGAGCCTTAGAGAGATATCGCTTAAATGGATAGAATGCATAGTTTGGAGGCGTTGGTCCGATAGAGCTGAGCCGCGGTATCTTCTATAATAATGGGGTTTTGTGATTTTGTATTGTGTTTTTGTGAATGGATGAGGAAGATGTTCCAAAAGGTGACAACTTTCCGAGTATCTGGGAATTGAAGGGAGAAGGTAGGAATTTTAGAAATGGTGATATAGAGAGACCTGGTGTATGTTTTTGCAAGGGAAATATTGCCATGTATCAATACTGATTTCCCATAGTTTATAGAAGCAATGATTTTGCTGAGCTGACAAAAGCGACGTATATGGAACGTCAGAGGTATTTTTTTTACATTAGTCAGTAAACGTCTTCTATAGGCGCGGTCTTGCAATAAACCTTGACTTGGCTTACTACAAATTGCTGAAACCATTGAGAAACGTGTGAAAAAGTGCTTTTAGTGAGTACAATTATATTCTTCTAAAGTCCGAAAGATTTGTCGAATCCTGTGCAAAAACCAATTAATTCTTGTATTTCAGGCAACCATGTCCCAACCTCCGCCACTACCCAAGAAAAGAGTCGGATTCGCCGATGAGTTTCTTTTAAGCGC
>JAQGBJ010004281.1:0-10608 GCA_034698345.1 Sphaeridia pumilis | reverse complement strand
GATGACAGGGTATATCGGGATCATTGAGGATACGCTGATGATAGGGTATATCGGGATCATTGGGTATCGCACCTGTCGTTGGCCATTACCTCTATCGGGATTCTTGAGGATATCAAGACCCTTACCGTTCCAAGCTTTCAGGGTTCTTTGAGGATGAATGAAGTCAACCTTGGATGGGGTCTTCAACTTTTTTGCCGCAATTGCTATATATAAAACTAAAACAGAGTTTTTCGCTGTGCAGTCATCTTGTACATCGTAAGGCAATACCAGACTCCAAATAGTTTTCGAAGTGGTTGTTGCCATCTGCAGAAGCCCAGTTTCGAAATTTCGAAATTCTGCGTGGTAACTGGCGGGAATAAAAGCGAGAATCGTATCGAATTACTTTTTGATCAATAACTGATTCACAGTGTCAAACTACAATTCGGTTACTGTTAACTTCAGGTTACCAAAGTATCCCCCGAGAAAATAGCTGTCTTTTTTGCTTTCAATCATTCACAGTCTGCTGTAATCAGTCACGTAATAACCATTTTATTTCTGCTAGATTGTGTATTACTGCCTTTGTGTATTCTTGAGAATGCTCAAAATGCAGGTGTCGTTAAGGATGAATGCCGTTGAGCAAGCATGTAGAAAAAGATGTTAAAAAGTTGCAGTTGGGGTTGAATGCGACCGTGCTATAATTAATTTTTTCGGGATTGCTGCTCCATTGGCAACCCACGGGCAGCCCAAGGGCATCCTACGGGCCGCCCATCACGGGTCGTTGAAAAACTCGGGTTCCATGGGCGGCCCATTGGCTGCCCGTAGGTTGGCCATTGGCAGCCCTTGACCTTGGATCCCGAACCAGTTATTCTGAAGTAAGCCGATACCGAACTCCGCCGAAAAATAGCCATTTTACCGATCAGCGACACAAAATCGCTACCTGACACCACGCGAGAAAGTCGCGTACCTGGAGTCAGCACCGAAGTTTGCACCCGAAGTCTAGGCGCAAAAGCTATCTTAATGACCGATCGTAAAATTCATAGAGTAAGCGCGCCAAGCCGACAAGGGGAGATATGAGAGAGACTGATTGATTGACAGGTGGTCTTCAGTTATGTGTGGTTTGGGAAGAAGTTTTCTGCTGTTTCGTCGTATGCTCATAAAACTTTCAAAGTTAAACAGCATTATTTGACACGCTCAGACACTCAGACAGCGGTCAGCTCAAAGACGAGCGGTCAATAGAGCACGTAGCTGAAACATCCTGTTTAAATTAGCTAATGAGCTTTTTTCTTGCAGGTTCGTCATTTTCAAAGGTGTGATGGTTGAGTGATCCGCAACTGCTATTGGGTCCAGTTAACCCGTGGACGTTACTGTGTACCTTCAATACAAGACCTGTCAAAGTGCATCATCAATGCAATTAATGATCTGAACAACTGGTTCACCCCAGTATCATCAACTACGGAAGAGTCAACTACTACAACTTCGACAACAACAACACCATTTCCGCCGCCATCTTTTAACGCTGGAGTCGTAGCTAGAACCGTTGTCGTCATGGTTGTTGCCATAGTCATTGGTAAGCGTTGTCAGCTATTTATTGAACACGAATTTTTATTCAGCAATGTGTGTCCAAGTCGGGTTTTGTGAATCGTAACTGTTACCTTGATGAACGATCACAATCGTTAATTTGTACGATGTGCAACAATGCAAGGAGGCAAAAAGAATAACTTTGATGGTTTGATAATTAGTAAATTGTATTCTGCCGTGCCGAAAGTTTAAGGCTGACTGAGAAGGACCAGAACAAGTTTATCAATCGATGGTCACTTGATCTGGAGTAAAAGCTCACTGATGGTTCGAATTACATCCGCAGCCGCTGCCGGCTTTTACTGCCACCGCCAGCAACTCTTGATCTCTCTTGAGATGCTGTACAAGGGATGAAATATCCTACTTACAATGGAAGATACTGATGAAGAAGAAGAACGGAACAACAAGGAAATCAAGATTATGTCAGATCGAAAGCGTTCATGAAGATCAAGGTAACTTAATCTTCAAAGTAACAGTAAAACTGTCAAAGTCCAGTTCTTAATTAATTGTTCTTTGCAGGACTTTCAGCTCTCAGTCGCTTGGTCCGACTTACGCCTGTTGTGAACTATGCCGAGTTAGATGGTCAGTTCAAGTTTGGTTATGACATAAAAACTTTGTGTTTTAGAAGTAAAAACTGCGATCTCGATATTTTCCTCCTTTTTAGACAAAAATTGTCTTTGTCAAAATTCTTGAAATCAATATAAAATTCGAATTTTGAGTGTGTAAAGTTGAATGAGATAGTTCGGTAAAAATGGATTCAGTGGAGGTAAGTTTTAGCACACTATTTCGAGACTATTGTATTGATAAGTTCAGGCGTGAGCACCCTTTAAAGTGGGATTTAAAACGCCATCCTAGTTTGTCTGTAGTTTTTTTCGGTAACGTTCCTTACCTGGAGGCAGAAAGCTGAGATACAATAACATTTTTTTGTACACACCGATGTTCTGATGCCCCTACTGCAATCTATCTTTTGATCAATTATGAGCAGACTTTCGTTTGCAAAAAAACGTTCACAAATGTCACACACATGTGCTTGTACGTGACTCCATGTACATCTTTAGACGAAATAATGTGTATTGCGGCTCTCGCAAACTATTGACGCGAGGAGCCGATCAAGTTACGCAGCTAGCGATATTATGAGGTGATATGAGGGAATGAGAAGGAAACACTGTCTCCTGATAAACGGTCGGTCGAAAAGCATCGTCTAGACCGACAAGACAAATTTTCCAGTCTAATTCCACTTTTCAACTGCCATAACATTCAAGTGCCATTACTTTTTCGTTTTTCTGTTTCTCAACTTTTTGTTTTTTAACAATGAACGTAAGACGTTCTGCAAGACTAGTGAACAGGCGTCCTGCAAGAAGATTATTGGTGAGCGATATAAAAATCAAGTGTAACGATAAGTGCAATTGACAGACAATGAGGATGTGCATGTGACCAGACAGTGTGCATTGGAGGCTTACGAATTTGATCGCAAAGTCGCTTACGAGGTAGCGGAAGTACAGGCAGGAGACGGACCTACTAAAAGCGATCGAATTATTACTCGAAATTAATAACCGAATCCGGTGCTGAATCCGGCAGTCAACCAACTCTCCCGATTCAGCCTTCTTTCGCCACCAACAAATTCCCGCATTGAAAGCGGTTACTGTTAAGAAATTTATTTATATTATTTCAGACCTTGAAGGTTATCGAACAAAACTTTACAGGTTGCTTAACATGCTTTTTTCTAGGGCATTATTCATCCTAGTACCCGATGGAGTACGTTCGAGATATGCATCTAGATATAAAAGAGCGATTCTTCTGATGCACGAATGAAAAACGTTAGGTTGATTAGGTAGAACTATGCTCTTGTCCTGGTCCTTTGACATTTGTTGTTTTGCATAACCGTTTCTCCTTTATGTAGTAAGCCAGTACTCCAGCTACAACAGACTCAACAATCCCTAAAAGCAGATGCACATATGAGAAAACGCAATGTAGGACCAGTTTTCATTTGTAGTTGATGGGCATACCTCCAATTATTTATATTATAAATGCACGTAAAAATTTGCCAACAATCGTTCGCAGGTCAGTTGTCAGCTCACTAGCGGTGGTTATAGCAGTTGAAATGGTCGCCGTGGACGTCGTTGGCGAAACACGTTCAAACGGGTTGTGTTTCGTGGGCGAGGTCAAGTCATGATGTCACATCCGCGTGTAGTAGACGCAGGGGACAGTCAGTTGATCGAGTGTAACAGCACACGCATTTGACCCACTCATGAGCTTTACATGCGTGCAACCTTGTTCTAAACAATTGTTGCACGAGTCTGCTTCATTGCAATTCAATGCTGTAGAATAGAAAAAGTAGGTTTAGATTTATGTTAGTTCAGTTTATTCGACGATCGTGTGTCAGCTTACCGGAAGCGAGGGGCAGGAAGAGCAACAATAACAAGATCTTCTTGATCTCCATCTTGAAAAAGCCAACCTGTAGCTTTCACCTTTCTCTTTTAACTTTTGCGCTTCGGCATTGTTATTTGTTGCCAAATCTGGCTACTCATTCAGATTACTAGTCTACTACTACTGGACTTCTACTGCTATATATGAAGCACGCTCTTCAGTACTTACCCAATTACCAGGTTCCACCGTAAAATGAACTAAACATGCGTTTATTTTTTAGAGCGTTCGCCAGATGTTTTGTATTGCCGTTTGCAGCCAGCATGTAGAAGTTTGCAAATAATCTAGAAGGATGATTAACGATAGAATCTTACAAGGATTTGTCGTTCGAATTGTTGTGACGATTGCTAGCTCTTCCTCATCCATGGTCGTCTCCAGGACACGAATTCACAATCCAGGTTCACAATATCAGCCTTCGGGTTACAAGTTTAACCCGGCTTCAGTTTGATAGTGGAGTACGGAACAGACGGTGTACGGATCCAAACGGCAAAAACATGCATGAAAACTTGCTGGTTCCCACCTAAGTAGACTTTATTGATCGCAAAGATTCAACTAACCATAAAAGACTTGAGTATAAAGGCTTACGGAGCGGTACCACGTTAAACCACGAGCCAACTATTTGCCGAGTGTGAACTAACTAAGTTGGTCTCGCCGGCGTGAGTTGACACAATGCGACATTTGACCGGCATAGATACCCATCCACCATGCCGTTTCTTATTGGCGTGTTGCATCGTTAAACTGAAAAAATCCGATCCTGGCGTCGTGTTAATCAAAAAATTTCGGCGGAGTTCGGTATCGAAGTCGTTCTTACTTGAGAATAACTGGTTCGGGATCCAAAGGCAAGGGCTGCCCATGGAACCCGAGTTTTTGAACGACCACTGATGGGCGGCCCATGGGATACCCATGGGCTGCCCGTGGGTTGTCGGTAGCCCATGGAGCAGCTTTTTTCTTAAGTTGAGTTGACATAGTGCTATTTTCGAATCGTTTGTTTAATCAGCAAAAAATGGTGGTGTCGCATTTCATCCATAGACAATCTCGAGTTGTTGTGGTGTGTAGCCTTTTTGCGGCTATTAGGGTTTATCGCATACCGACTGACCAGTGAAAAATGTAAATTTCTAGGTACAATTAACTTTCAAAGACGAAAGTTTGAAAATTTAGGGCAGAAACGATGCTAAATCATGTTTTTCTCACACAAGCGAGACATACTGATGAATAAATAATCAAAATACTTCAGGAGTGTGGTTTCACTTGAATCATTTTAAAACTACGAGATATATATCCTAAACTGTTTGTTTCCTATAAATCGTAAAACTTTTCCTGAATGTGAATTTGTCATTAGCAGTTAGCGCCAAGAAAGTGTAATGGACAAAACTGTCCTCACGATAAAGTCTAAATATACAATCACCGATTCCCTTTCAAACGTTCTGATAGTTCCGACCCAAACGCCTCGGCTCGAGATAGCCGCCAAACGCTTCTTCAGCGCGATGTCCAGTAGATGGCGCTGTCTTACTTGTCGCTTGAACTCTTCGAGGTTCTCAGAAACTTTATAGGCGTTGTAGTAAAGCGCCGGATAGATGACAACTGCGAAAAAACTGACATAAAACAGTATTACAATGACCAGAACGTTGTCAAAGCTGAAAAGTAATAGACTGGAAATGCAGCCGATGCTCATCATGAGAAGGTCGAATTTGACAATAAGAATGCAGGTGGCGTTGGTTACGTTGAAGACCCGAAGAAGTACTAATAGGCCACCACATGACCGCATTCTGTCGAATGTGTCGCCTGCATAGTACCTCTTGACCAGAAGCTTCGAAGTCTCGATCCACACCTCGAAGAAGCACAAGTGGGTCACAACAACCAGGATTATAATCCCCGTTCCAATTTGAAGGGTCAGAAAGTCAACAAAGATGGCGCTGATAGTCAACGCTATATTCGCTGCCGACCCTTGTTCCAAGTACCCGGCCGATTCCAGCTTGTAAACCACGAACCGCAGCTGCGTCATCCAAGTCGCGTCAAGCGAGCAAATTGTTGACATGGCCAGCGCGGCAGCGAATGCTGAAGGCGGGAAAGCGTACAGAAATGCGTGTTGTACTTTACGCTTAAGGATTTGCGGTCGTCCGTTAAGAATGTTGGTCCACAGAAATGTGACGTCGTCCAAGTGTTTTATGAGCAGAAGATAACCTGACCGCCAGGCCATGTAGAAACCAAGAATATAGATCAGATGCAAAGGGAGTTGAAGTTTGTTCAGAGGCCAGTCGTTGAGCATCGCTACAAGCAGTATCCCATGGACGTGGACAGTGCGAAGTGTGAGGAGGGCGAAGCAGCAATACCAGTGGATACGCTGTAGCTTACGTTTGAAAATACTGAGAGATGGCGCTGATGTTGCGGCTGGGTCCTCGGGGAAATGGAGCGGAAACCCGAAAAACAAGGAGCAATGGCGAAAGATTTGCAGGTTCAAGCGCAGCACCCGCTCGAACCAGCTCAATTTTAGTGCTTCTTGTTCCTTCATTTTCACAACTCCAGTGAAAAATATGGTTTCAAGGCAAATCGTTTTATTTTCTTCAAACGAGTCGACTTCATGGATGAGCAGGTTTGGTTGAACAAGTCAAAAGTTTACTGGTAAACTGGTGGAGAGTTCCGAAGCATTTGAAAGTAATAGTTCTGAATGATGATGACAGTTTTCAAAATATCAAAGAAATCTTGTCAATCATGCGATGCGGTAGATTTACATGACTTGGTTGTATAAGTTTCATTTCGCAGTGTGTTGTAAAAGTACTTGTTATATACATGTATACAAACTTTCAAGTAACAAGCGGATCTGTTTCAGTTATCAGTAAGCAAAATCCTATTACGTGTTTTATTGAACAAATACATACCCTACATTATAGCATCCAACTTCAAGTCGCATGGGGCAGGAATAATTCCTGCCCGTCTGCTACTTTCAGAAGACACATTGTGTTTATCATGTCATATCTGGACATGCAATTATAGTTCAAGTATTTAGCAAGCGTTTATACAGTTGATTGAAGAGATGATTGGAGGAGAAGAGTGGACAACTTGAAGAAATTTAGGAATAAAGTGCCCAAAACTACCAACAAAATGACGCACAAAATATTAGCGATTCTATCGTAGAAATGTAATTATTTTTAAGTTTAGTAAACTGTGACGTCCCAGCTGGCTGACTGAATGAGATCCACGTGTTACAACTCTCTAGTTGAGTCAAGAGTTTGGACAAATTTCAAGGGTATGAGAGTATGCATACAAGGAGAGGTTTAAAGCGACATCTATCGGAGTTTTATAAGATGTGTATCTACTTTCTGCCCTGCAGACCGTTAGCGCCCAGTTCAGAATTTGGGTTTCCGACAACTACCATTACCATGGTGATGAGACTACTGTGAATCAACGCAATGAACTTCAATTCAAATTCAAGTTAAATTTTCTTGATAACGGACATGTGACTTCGTTTGATACCTTGCTATAATTATAAGTGGGTGATGATAATTCTGTTGAGAGAAAACGAATAATTTTTTGCTATGTTTCGCAGGACGGGGGGATTGCAAATAACTTCAACAACATGAATCATTTTTCAGTAACGCTATAATGTTTAATGTATATAAAGCCTTTGATATTTCTTCTAGATAACCTGCCCAGTTACGGGAATCATGCCGTCATTTTTAGTACATATGTGTCAGTTAGTTGAATCTCCGGAACCGAGAAGCTTGTAACTAATAATAAAATATTGAATATCGTGAGCCCGTGTGATCCTGATGATAACGTGAAGTCAGGTCATGAAAAATTGAACATATATGTTCAAAGCTTGAGAAGACACTTTTTGTTTCCGTAACCTTGATGTTAAGATTTCCTGGACTTGTGCAATAAAGCCGGTTCTGTTGCACTAATCAAGGAGCATCAAACGCTTGGTACGAAGGTGGTGGTGGTGTTACCAACCGGACGGTTAATGACAAACAAAGGGCATATACAAGTCAACAAGAAGTAAAATCAAGTAATCTGCAATTTATACACGGTATAGCTATAGTTTCTAGTTTCTAAAACTTGCTTCTAATAATCCTTTCTAATAATGCACTTCTAATAATGCTCTCTGAAAATCTCTCTCTCAGATCTCGTACAAACTGGAACAATTGTGTATAAACTGCTGCGGTTGTGTTATCCATAATGGATTCTCAGATGTCGCTTCAAAGTAGAAGACTGTTTGCTGGAATAACTGCACAACGTGCACTTGTATGGCCGCTCTCCAGTGTGGAGACGGATATGCCTTTTCAAACCCGACAAATTGTTACTTACGTTCAAACGGTCTTTTGTTCAAATGAACCCGCCTATGCTGAACTTTACTCCGTACTTCACTCCGTA
Source organism: Sphaeridia pumilis (assembly GCA_034698345.1). Taxonomy (NCBI): domain Eukaryota; kingdom Metazoa; phylum Arthropoda; class Collembola; order Symphypleona; family Sminthurididae; genus Sphaeridia; species Sphaeridia pumilis. The sequence continues at coordinate 2,262 of JAQGBJ010004281.1, read as the reverse complement.
CTTCACTCCGTACTTCACTTCGTCCAAAATTCAATACAATCAAAATAACACAAACAAATCGTATTTTGTGTGCTTTTTTCAAGTCGCTGTTATGGATTATCAAGTACATCGAAAAATATATTTAAAAATAAATAAACAACAACGTGATTGTGTCTTTCGATTTTCAAAGTATGAAACTAATGGGCTGTTGCTAGAAAACGTATTTTGCCGATTGTTCAATTTGTGCGAATGGCACAGTTGTGGCTACATTGGAGCGAAATTGTTAGGATTTTGTTTACACTTCTCTAGCTTTCCGGTAGAATATCGACAAATCGGCACAACCGGGTAAATGGCCGAAAGTACATAGCAATCCACAGCGAAAATTAGCAGAAATGTAACGAAAATAGTTCTTCTCTTGACAAGTTATTTATTATTGATTAACTGCAAATGCTGGTTAGCTTCTTCCAACAGCATTTCGGACTCAAATACTCAAACGAGACCAAAACAAATATTTTCAACTGCCGTCGATATCGATTGAAATTCAACGGAGATCTGTCTGACAGAGCTATGTAGTTTTTGACTAAGAAAAATCAGAAGACCTCCACCCAAGCAATATTAAACATTGATTTCATGCCGCAGGTCACTTTCGTTGAAATTATGCATTACATCATATATAGCTCCAATTCAGCCTTATTATTTATTTAGAAAAACGTTTGTGCAGAATCTACCTTTTGCATTTTACAAACCAAACATACTACTCGTGTTGGTTACTGGTTCGTTTGAAACTTAGCGCCAAGCAAGTGCAATGGACAAAACTGTCCTTACAATAAAGTCCAAATACACAATCACCGATTCCCGTTCAAACGTTCTGATAGTTCCGACCCAAACGCCTTGGCTCGAAATAGCCTCCAGCCGTTTCCTCAGCGCGATGTTCAGTGAATGGCGCTGACCTGCTTGTCGCTTGAACTCTTGGAGGTTTTCAGAAACTTTATAGGCGTTATAGTAAAGCGCCGGGTAGATGACAACTGCGAAAAAACTGACGTAAAAGAGGATTACAATGACCACAACGTTGTCGAAGCTGAAGAGAATCAAACTGGACATGCAGCCGATGCTCATCATTAGAAGGTCGAATTTGACGATGAAAATGCAGGCGGCGTTGGTTACGTTGAAGACCCGCAGAAGAACCAATAGGCCACCGCATGCTCGCATTGGGTCGAAGGTGGAAACTGGCCAACCAGCAGTTTTGACACTAAATTGAATCAAACTAATCAAATAAAGAATTAATTATCTTTAATTCAAAACTCATGAAAGATGGGCTGCACCTCTTGACCAACAGCTTTGAAGCCTCGATCCAAACCTCGAAAAAGCACAAGTGGGTCACAACAACCAGGATTATAACACCCGTTGCAATCTGAAGGGTCAAAAAGTCAACAAAGATGGCGCTGATAGTCAACGCGGTGTTCGCTGCCGATCCTTGTTCCAAGTACCCGCCCGATTCCAGCTTGTAAACCACAAACCGCAGTTGAGTCATCCAAGTCGGGTCAAGCGAGCCAATTGTTGACATTGCCAGCGTAGCAGCGTATGAAGAAGGTGGGAAAGTGTACAGAAATGCATGTTGCACTTTACGTTTGGGAATTTCCGGCCGTCCGTTAAGAATGTTGGTCCACAGAAAGGTGACGTCATCCAAGTGTTTTATGAGCAGAATGTAACCTGAGCGCCAAGCCATGTCGAAGCCAAGAATATAGATCAGATGCATGGGCAATTGAAGTTTGTTCAGAGGCCAGTCAAACAGCATAGCTACGAGCAGTACCCCATGGACGTGGATAGTGCGCAGCGTGAGGAGGGCGAAACAACAAGACCAGTGGATACGCTTTAAAATACGCTTGAATACAGTTAGAGATGGCGCTGGTGTTGCGGCTGCGCCATCGTCAGGGAAATGGAGCGGGAAACCAAAAAGCAATGAGCAATAGCGAAAGAATTTCAGGTTACAGCGCAGCACCCGCTCGAACCAGCTCGATTTTAGCGCTTCTCGCTTCGGTGTCTGTGTCTCGGAATTGTTCATTTTCGCAGCTCCCGGAAAAAACCTAGTGACAAAAGTCAATGTAAATTTTTTGATTTTCTTCAAACGAGTCGACCTCATGGATAAACAGGTTTGGTTGAACAAGTCAACAAGTGTACTGGTAAACTGGCGGAGAGTTGCTAGCATTTGAAAGAAAATAGTTTTGAATGATGGTGACAGTTTTCGAAATATCAAAGAAATCTTGTCAATCATGAGTTAGATTT
>JAQGBJ010004280.1:0-10609 GCA_034698345.1 Sphaeridia pumilis | reverse complement strand
GGAAACTCATATTTCAAACTCGGGAAACTGATAAAGGAATCAAACATAATAGAAATGCGCGCCTTGGCTTTTCTGAACGCGAGTCTTTACATTTTATACACACGTACTTTTGGTATTCATGCCGAGTAGAGCCGTAATGGGAATGCAGTGTTGCATGCAGTTATGTGCCATGGAATATTACCAAAAACGACGGGGGGCTTCTTCTGCGGATACACAATTTTCGGTCTAGAAAGTCTTTCACCGAAACATCAACAAGCGAAAACAGCCTAAATGTGGACGTAAGCAAGTATCGTAGCAGTGCATCGAGCCAAAACTAAATTCAATTCCCATGTTCCTGATTCGGATGAGATGTTCTCTGTTCGAGTCTCCAAATTTCCAAATTTCCAAGGTGGCCTTTGTGTACAAAACGCCACCTGATTTTTGAAAATGCGCGCGCTTGAAAACATCCAAAAATACAAGTTTCGCTGGGGACACGTTGGATAATTTACTAGTTTTGTTGCTGTCCTCTTGCGAAAACAGTTTTAAGAAGATATGGCGAAAAAACAACTGTTTTTCCAAGAAGAAAGTCCAAAAAGGCTTGTTTCGCTTTCTTCAAAGTTGAGCAAGACTTGTTTTTTCTTCTCCTTTTTCAAGGATGAAATATGCTGTCTGCACATTCCACTTGCCCGGTCCTGTACAGTTTGCATTTTTATCGGCCAGTTTATCCTACTTGATGACATGAGCACATGCCACATAAATTTTGCATGGAGCGCAAAAAATTTCAGGCAGCAAATTGTGTCGAGTGAGAGCTGGAAACTAGCGCCATCTATACAAACTTAAAAATTGTCATCCGCTTAATTTTTTACCGCAGCGCCATCTACGCAAAGATGAGACATTTCAATTAATCTGACGCCTTTTGTTTTATTTACAGCAACACCGGATACGTCTGCACCACAGTCTACAAACGGGATGGCCACATTGTCGAACTTCAAATGGGTGAGTTTTGGCGCTAAATTCAAAAATTCCTTCCAATTCCAACCTTCCAAAAACCCACACATTTCTCCTATTCCTTCGGAAACGACTGAAATTCATGACCTTCTCATAAATTACCACTTGCAACTGACTGCAAGATTGACGAGCGAATGTCAAGAGCGTCTGGGCATTTCTCATGTGTCTTGAATCGCTGGCTGGAACAAGTCCATTTGATCAAGTTCATTGCAGCGCGGGAAAAAAAGTGTCACTTAATCACATGATGCGTGACACTGAGGTTCGACTAAAAGTAAAAACAAAAGTGTAGCTTTATTCTGACAAATTCTCTAAACTCTAGACTATGCAGACAGAGCAAAATTTAATTTTTTAGAGACGCCACAAGTGTACCGAGATGTCCTTGTTCACTATGAAAAATTATAAAAGTCGCGGGAGGCCAGGTTCATTTTGGCGGCAATTTCAAACTTTCTCCAAAGTTTGGGATTAGGACTCTCAACTTTTACATCGACGCTTTGAAATCAGGAACGGTCATAATTCATTCCACTAACTTGAGCTACCATACATGCACTGCGGAAAGTTTACGAGTGAGCCGAGAACGTACATGGACTTGCATATTGGGTTGTGCCGCTTTCCTCGGTTTGATTAATTATATTAGTGAATGCGAAATCCAATTAGTTGGTTGCTCATGTTTATGAAACAGGCTTATCTCGGTGACATGTATGTGTGTATGTTTGTGTGTGTTCTTGTTTCGAAACAAAGAGTCGCTAATGATGTTTAGTCTTGCGGAAGAAACTTTATAATGAGCTTGAAACGGCATATCAGAATAAGGCTTTGGCGGGAAACGAAAGCGAGAGACAGCTGAATAGACCTTTCACCAACTGCTCTGTCTTTCTCTGATCAAAACAGTTGAATCAGTTCAGAAAACAAACAACGCGCGCGCGCTAGCGCGCGCTCGCCTTTTTGTTTTCTCTTGATTTGATTCAACTAATTGGAAGACCAACTTTGAAGAGTATCAATTTCAACCTTGGATTTGTTCGTTCCGGAATTTATCTTATGGCAGGTACCAGATTAGAATTTACGGGAAATCATTGAGGAGAAATGAGTTTCCGAATCCGTTGTAATTAGAATAGTTTTTGTGTCGAACATCGGTAGATCGGCAGCAGCGTTGCCGACTTTTAATATGAACCTTGGAGAAAACGTAAGGGCGGGAAAAGTAAGCACGTACTAAAAAGTAAATGGACCAAATATTCTTCACCTCCGACACACACACACAATCCAACGTCAGCGACTCTACGCCAACTGACGTGAAGGACGAGCAACTATCCGAAAAAGTTTGCTCGTAAAATATTTCTTGCATGTAAACTTTGCCGCTTTTCCCATGCTCGATGCTGGTTCCCTCATTCTTTTCTCTCTTTCTCTTCGTCGTTCCTTCCGGTTCAGCTCTCCTCAATTCTCGTTTTTACCAACGTTAACGGTCGCCTCCTCTTCATTTTCTTTTATGTGTTTGTTTCACGGAGATACTGTGTGCCAAAGCCTCATAACTCCCGCAGTACCTGAAAACAAAATTTGAAACAACCCCTCCCGCCAGGGGGCGCGCGCTAGCGCGCGCCCCATCTTTAGCGCCCTCTGTCGACTAACCGCATCTTTCTCTCCTCTTCCACAGGCAACCAGGCTCGCCGCCTCGAAGACGCTTGTCACGTCTCCTACTTCAACCAGACACAACTTCCCTTCATCACCCTCGTCTGTAAGTATATCCAACTTTGTTTTTTTAAATTTTAATTCCCGCCAAAACTCTCAAACTTTTACTCCACAGCATCGACGCCTGAAACACGTCAATGCCCATATTTGGGCATGTTCCACATAACCGGACTCGCCAAGAACGGGCGCATCATTCGCCCCAGTTGTACAAGCGGCTTCAACACACTCCAGCTCGGCTGCAGCCAACTTGACGCCCTGCAACTCAAGTCTGAATGTACAAGAACGGATGTTCTGGCAGGTAAATTGTGCTAAAACTTGAAGCTTATCTTCGCTAAGTCAGTCACAGGTTAGTCTCGAAGAATAATTACTTTCTCCGGGCGTCAACGGTGAACAGCTCATATGTGACTCTTCTTCGTCTTCCCGGGCTTTTCTCCAAGGACTCGGTTCATTTAAAAACAGGAAAAGCTTTCAGTTCTTCAACACTACAGTGGCTCTCCAAAGGGTAATTTATCACTGTTGAACCGACGTGTACTCAGCTCGTGTTCATGTACTGAATCTGATAGGACGTGGTTGAAATTTTCAATGGTTTCGAAGCAAAAATCAAACTTTTCTTCCACCAACCACGCCGCATTTGCTTAACCTCGAAAAGTCAGCTCGAGTCAAGGAAAAGGGTTTAAGCTTCCAATGTTTTTGTTGAGGATATTGAAGAAGAAGAAACGGACGCGAGAACAAGAGAGCTCATTGAATTTCCAATTCGAAAAATCAAGCTTTTCTTTTTGTTTCTTTCTCTCTCAGCGGAAAAGAAAAGAGTCTAAACGTGCGTAATAATATTCGTCTCGCTTATGTCTCTGGAGGGCAAAATCTTCCGCTTTCTGTCTCGACTCTTGACGAAGAGTCGACGACGTCGAGTCAAGGGCTTTTCACAGAATAAGAAGAATAAAGGAGAATTTGAACGAGGCGATATTTGCTCAACTTGATGCAAAGTATCTCTTAAGCAAATTGGCTAGGCGAAGAAGAAGAAGGAGAAAGTTTCAGGAGAAAGTCGCTGACTGAATTTGTTTAAACGTTAGTTTATATACAGCGAGTCGAAGAGGTGAGAGTTAATTTAGCCCGTTTCAACGGAGAGTCTTGTTGCAAAAGCTGAAACTTATTTGATGAAGAACGAACGAGTGTCAACCCGACTTATCAAGTTGAGCACGTTTAAAAGAGACGGAAGAGACAAGTGACTTTGGAACAAGCCTTTCATTACCATCTCAAAAGAAGTGTCAAAGAGCCAAGTTTGCATGAAATTGAATCGGGTGTTTTACAAAAAGTTTCCCGAGTTCAGTTTTCGTCTCCGAGATTGCCAATCAAGGGACTTTGAAAAGAAATTAGGTTTTAAAATTCCAAATTTGCAAGTGGCGCCCTCTACATTTTTTCCGTTTGCTGTAGAATACTCCTGCCACGGCTGGTGGGAAGAATCGGGCATCAGCTACCTGATAACGACCCCACTTTCCCGCGCATCGACAAGCGCCAGCCGATACTGCTTCGTCTTCCGCGAAGTCCCTGATCAGATCCCCCCTCGAGAACTACCGAAATCTCAGCAACGCCCGAAACGTCGAAAATCGACGAGTAAAGACGCAACTTCGGAACATCCTTCCTTCGCCTCATCGATCATCGCAATGTTCACTGGTGCTACCACTTCGAAGACTTCGACCATCGATGCTGACTACGAAGAGGTCGAAGATGACGACTACGACGAAGAGTATGGGCGCGCACTTCAGTTTTCGACGATTCCAGATTCGTGTAGACGGGATGTGATTCCAGGCATCGATGGAACCATGGCGTTTAATGTGACCAGTCGAGGTGAGACTTGGGCTTTCTTCGAAGAACTTGTGAATTTCTTACACATTTAAAGAAAATATTGTCTTGGTTCCAGGTCAATGCAGCGATGTCAACTCCGCCAGGTCACTTCGAAGAGTACCTTCGATGGCGCTCTTCGGTGGCGCCATCTTGGTTCTGTTTTTCTAACTAACGACGTATACTTTTTAACCGTTAATAGCTAATTGTGATACGTCACTGAATGGATAAAAAGACTCATATCAGAAGCACACAATACACAAACGAACAATGCTCAAGCATCGATATACAAAAAAATACAAGTATTTTCTAAACTGTGATACCAAAAAACGACTCTAGCGTTACTTAATTCTGCATTTACAATAAATGTTTAATGCACTTCTGTGTGAAGTTCGGACAAGGACATTAACGAGTATAAATTAAAATGTTAAATTACCTTGAGCATATCACAATACAGTGTAGATTTGTTGTTAGTAGACGTAAAAAGTTTGCAAAATTTTCGGCTACTTCTCTATGAAGTATGGGACAAGTTTGCGGTTTGTTACATGTTTTAATGTTTGTGGAAGAATAAGTTGTTTGGCTGGTGGGTGTTTCTTGTTGCACACACAGTCATGTTGAAATTCGTTGGAATTATGTGTAAGAGGGTAGGTAAGAGAAGGCTGGTTTTGCCACTTGTCTCCATGTTGTTGATATACGAAAATTACTGGGTTGCTGTGGTGAAACGTGTATACTTTAAGAGAGAAAGTTACGGTTACTTAATAAAAATTACATGTTTCTTTACGCTCTACTTGGACTTGGCTTTCTATAGTAGCTTCATATATAGCCACAGTTTGCAATTTCACTTTCTCCACAGCTTTCCCTTGGCAAGACAAAACTTCTTGTTCGCACTGCTGCGGCTGTGGCATCAGTGTTGCACCTCCCGGGAATAGCAAGACGAGAAGAGGAAATAATTTACAATTTTACACCCCGGCAGCCTATAATTCTTGATTTATTTCAGGTTAGAAGTAAGGTTGAAACAAGGAGGATTCAGGGCGCTTTCTCCAGGAAGGAACACGGGTAGTAGGTCTAGGCATTTAGATTTCAGCATACATTGTAGCATTCACACCTGAACTTTTCCGCTTGTCCAGTTCTAACCCACTCGCCCTGCCTGTTTAGCAATTTTGCTTTTACAACGAGCTGTACACATCCTGCCGTCTGTATTTAGCCGTAAATGGAACACAAACATACGCACCAGCTCCAAGCATCAGAAGCAGTGCACACGTATATTTCTACTCAATGTCTCGACTCGTTATTCTCTATGCTTCCTTAGGGGATTTGCCATTAATTCAGTGGAACGACGAGGGGCTATTCGGTGCTTCTCCGGTATGTCTACCTTCCATACGTCTTTTCTGTAACAAGTTTTAGCAACAACGTAAATGCATTCAGTCAGTCGTCCAAAATCCAGAGTCTTATGTGCCCTGGAGGACTTGGAGAAGGTACATGAAGAAATGCTCCACCTTTCCGGGCTACCGAAGAGACGTCATCAGCAAGAGAAGAAGATGTCATTTCTTCAAATATACATGTGGCCTAATTTCAAAGACTTTCTCTTTCCTCGCGTCAACGTACAAACAAACACATGATTGTTTATGGATAAAGTTTCGTGGTTTGTTCTGCAGATGGAGGCTGCTATGGTTCTTGAAAATGCTCGATTGGGTACGAAGTAGCTTCACTAAGTAAGAATATGGGTGTATTGTATGTTGATCTTTCGACGTATTTTACAAAACAGCATGAGCTACATTTGAAGCTTTAGAGCATTCATGCGCAAATAAACTGAAAAATTATTGGTAAACGTATGTTACAATTCAGATTTGGAGTGATAGCGCCGAATTGCTGAATTCGTCCGCTTCGAGATGTTCCTTTCCTTGTAGCACCCATGCTAAAAAAGGGCAAATAAATTTTTGTTTCAAGTTTGCCAAGATTGTTCAAATATTTTCTGAAGGAAAGTTGGCAGCTATAGTCACGAAGATCTTGACTTGTCGATAATAGCAACAACTTTTCGACCGCTGTCAAGAATTCTAGTTTTACTTCTTTGTAGCCTTGCTAATCAATAAACTAACAACCCTCAAACATTTTGAAATGTGAGCACACAATTAATTGTCAAATCAACTAGAATCCCGATGAGCTTCCGATCAAATTCAAGACCGATTTTGAAAAAGTTGCCACAATTGTACTGCAAAGGTCTCATGGACTTGATCCCCAAGTACAGGATTTTGTCGCTTTTGTTGTTCCATTTTCCAGCTTCCGTAACCGTTTTCACCTGATCAAGATAATCCTTGGAATATTTGCAGATGCAAATCATTATCTGCGCAAGAACCCACGCGGAGACGCAAGTTGTGAAGTTGATGGTGCAAAAAAAGCCGTAGATGATGTAACCGAATCGTTTGATGCTCGCCTGCGCATTGATGATTTGGTAGTTCCCAGCAGCGACGCTGACCATCAAAAACATTGCGAGCGGAAGAGTGGTTCGTATCTCGCTGTCTGCAATTTGGACTTGCGCGGCCAAAAATCGGTAGAATTTGAGCGATTTTGTGACAGGAACTTCCAACTTGTCCCTGCGAACCGAAATATTTTTTCCGTTTAATCGGTATTTTGTTACGTTTTTTCGGGATCCTGACCAACCTCAATGTTCTAGCAAAAATCATGTACGTCAAAAGGTTCCCAAGGACCATCCATGTCCCCGTGCCTGTTAGACCAGCCATGAATAGAGTGTAATACATGTCGAACATGCAACAAGCAAACTTGATCATGAAGCCGTTCGCAGCTCCACCTGTCCAGGCATCTGGAATCGATTCAACAAGCATCACTGGCCAATGCTGTCCTGATGCATAGCCAAAGACGACGATAACAAAGAAGGAAACTATAACTCCTTCTGTCAGAAAGAAGCCAATGCGAAATTCGCGGTGCATTGAAGTCCACAACCAGTTTTTCGGCATGCCAGCGGATTCTACAGGAATACAAATTGTTCGTCAATCCAAATCCAAATCTGCCCGATCGTGTTTTAGAAGCTTAATTCTCGGATATAAAATTACCTTCGAAGAATGTCAAGCCTTGTCCCTGTGAATCGCCCAATCTTATCAAGAGCTCAGGTTGTCGTATGAACATCCAGATGTCATAGTTGACAATCATTGTAGTGGGAACTGCCATGGCGACCATTACATGATCGACTGTCATTACTCCGTCGACATAGAGATCTGTCCACAAAGCACTGTTGAATGGGATACCTACGTACAGCGCCGCGGTGCGGAGCAGAATCAAATACCATATGCATTTGAACAGCTCCATCTGGCGTCCTTGAAAGAATTTGTACTTTGTAGTTTCCGGATCGAACTGGACTGGTACGATGAGGAGGCGGTTGAACAGCTTCATATGATGGATGAATAGCAACATTGGGTCATTGTAGCAGCGCAATGCGCAGGTCACAGCCAGAAGAAAGGCAGCAACTACTTTTTGACTACAATTCCAACCGAATTTGAAAAGGATAGTCAAAGCTGCGGCCCAGTATGAAAATACGGACTTCATTTTGAACGTTTTCATCAAAAAATCTGAGCTGCAATATATGTGCGTGGACAATGACCAAGTCTGGAACATTTGCTGACTAAAAAAAGTCTGTTCAAGATTCTTGGGAGTTTGACGACTTTCGGGAATCCGCAAAAAACTCAAACAATTTTGCGATAGTTAACCTGTTCTATAATTCGACGGACACGTGGCCGATTAGAAGGATTTGAATTGGAATGATATTAGAAAAGTAACCGTTTTGTTTAGTTCCATGCGTATTAGCAAAATAAGTAGGAAATCACAAATAGCAGCTGAATGATAATGCTGCAAACTGCACAATTAGATAATTCATTGAAACAATTTTTCATTATTTGATCAATTACATTTTGAAATGTGAGCAATTGAAGAGCCTAGTCCAGCTTTCCAGGTTCTGTAATAATGAAACAAAAGTCAACAATTCTGAAAATGAACCGTTATTATCGTTCTCCAACGTTTTGTAAAATTTTAAGCTGGATAATATACATAAACAAGTAAAGGAACGAAGCAAATAAATGACCAGATACTTTTGTTCTTCATTTCTCTACAATTTTAGGCAAGTCCTCCAGTTTTTCTTGACGTCATTCAGAATAAAGTTTCTGAAAGCTTTCTTGTCATAAGCTATAACAGCAACATATCACATAGCATATATATCATAAACCAGCAACAATTTCAAAAATGAAGATTTTTGTTTGCAAGTACCTTATTAATAATACAAGTACGATAAGACGACGACAAAATACTACGAGAAATTGAATAGGTTTTGGTCCCACGAGGACCATTATCACGTGCAAGATATTTTATGCTCAACTGAAAAGATGAAAAACTCTATTCAAAACCTTGCTGAAACAAGACCAGAACCCATCCACCCGCAAAAACTACTCCGCCAATTCCCAGCAGAATAATCAACATTGTGAATACCAACTTGATAGAATCAAACTTTAACAATCCTGCAACCTGTGAATCAACCTTCAAGTTGACGCTTGATGTCGAATGATAATCATTGAACAAATGCACTTTCTCATTCCGATGCTTCAAATATTTGAACATTGGATGCTTTGCCATGTTAGATTCGTCGTATCCTGGCGTCTTTAGAATCTGTTCACGTGTAAACTCGTGTAGATTATCGTTCCAAAACATCGTGTTCCTTGCTCTATTAAACCCATGCCACCATTCAAAAATCCCTGATTCTGTCAGCTGAAATGTCCTTTTCCACATTATACCCGAAAAGGCATTTCGGTAAACCTGAAACGGTACAATAAGGGTTTGCAAGTTTAGTCGCTGCCCCATAATAATTGACTTGGTGGTACTCCAGCTCCGACTCAAGATCATAAAGTCTTCTACTTCAGTAGAAAGCCCAATGAACACATAATCTTTGCTCATCTTAAAAACTTCGGGTTTAAAATGCGAAGTTTCTGAGACCACAAACCATTCGCGATACTCCTCATTCAAGATGACTTCTACCTCTGACCAGATGCAGACAACCTTTGATTTAAACGCTTCCAGTTCAGATGCCGTTATGTCACCCAAGGATCCAGTTTCATCGACAATCATTTCGACAGCATAATGAATCATCGGCACGTGATGCTGGTGACCGGTAACGTTTTGACGATGAAATGCTGCTCCTGATATAACATCCGACTCGTATGCTGTTAAACCTCTGATACCGTCGGGAACAACTGGAACTGGCGGTGAGGCCAGACACGAAGTCACCACTCCTTGATATGCTCCACTCACAACAATCGTCATCAGCATCCAAAGTCCAAGCAGTAGTTTGAAAGGTGTCCACGTACTTAGCATGTTTCAAGGATCCTGACTTTGACATAGTAGAAACGAACCGAAAGTCAGAAAGCCTCGAAGACTTCGCTCGGCAAGGGGCCATTGCTGTCCTTTGAAACGGCAGAAAAAAATGTACGCTCCAGTTAAAATCAGCAAGGTCAAGCCTAGACAGAGCCAGCTGACCCTGTCGTACGGCGTCCAAAAAGCGCTCGCTGAAGCCGTGCCAACTCCATAGACAACGGCATAAGAAATCCAAACCGATTTGAACGCGACGGGTATCATTTCCAACTGGTAGTTGTACATTTTCATCTGCAAAGTGCTCCAGTTTGCGAACAAGCTAACTACGACGGTTGTTACCAAATTTTGTGTCTTCTTCTGAGCGGGCGCAAGCTCTGCCACCAAAGTGCCGTTGAGGCTTTTTTCTATTTCTTTCATCAGACAGTCTACAGGTAAGCGCCCTAAGAAACAAGGTTGTACCCGATTAGAGTGAGAAATTTCGATACCATCGCCGTGAATATCTCCGTGGCCCTCCGTATGAAGTTCCATCATTGTTTCCAAGTTGAACTTTGCAGGATTCAATTCGCTGCACATCGCCCGATTTCCATTAATCTCGGGACTGTAGTGAGCCTGAATGTTGACGTTATGTTGCAGATCAGAGACAATTACAGCCGATCTGGTACTAAACCAGTAATACATGAAATTTCTACAATCTTTTTGAACACCCTTAAGGGATTTGTACATTCCAGGAATGACAAGA
>JAQGBJ010004279.1:0-10611 GCA_034698345.1 Sphaeridia pumilis | reverse complement strand
TTACACCCTTTGGGCATGAACACGAATGCAATAATCGCATTTAAGGAATACGAGCATGAAAATCCAATCCTATCTTGCCCGATAAGCTCTGCAAAACTCACATACTTTTCTTTTGCTTCTTTCTTCACCTGTCTCTGCAGAGCAGAGAAACTTAAAACAAAACAACAACCAGATCGAGGCAAAGCTTATATCTTTGTCTCTTGAAGAGAGAATCTAATGGTCAAACTGTTTTCTTTTCAGCTTTTACCTGCCCACCTGTCTCGGACATTATGGGTGCTGTCCAAACTACATCTCAGAGTCATTCATATCGTTCACCCGCTTTAATAACGCATTCAAAAACCCAACACTCTTTAGTAATTATCCATCATCATGAATCATGTATTATTTTAGTTCGTCTAAACTCCTTGGTCAACTTGAATTTTCCCTTAGGTCAGCCACAGCTTTCGCATATCACAATATGCCCAGATTCGACGGTTGTCTTCGTCCCCTTTGCTCTGTCTGAGTCTGAATTATGGGCTTCGAACCTGATTTTGTGGATTCACTTGTTGCCACTTTTCGCCTTATCTTGAGGTAGTCAATAAGTCTATTAGCGATGTATCACGTAACGTAATGTCACGGGAACCAAGATAAAGTTTGGTCATGAACATGCTTCGCAAATTATTTTTTCGCACACAACAAGATTGCATTTGTGCAAAGTACATTTATGCACTTGGTGAACAATGCAGGCACATCTGAGTCATCCGTTAAACGGCGAGCAATGTCCATCGAATGGTCAAAAGAGGCTGTGACCGCAGAAATTCCTGCTTTTAAAACATCCTTCTTCTTTAGTCTCACCTCATTAATTTCATAGCCTGAAAGGACGAGATTGCCAAACGCAGAAGAATATCACGTCCACAATGCTTGCTAAAAGTTATTTCTTCTCTCACCAATCACCTTTTGTTGTTATTGATTGCCCATTAACTGCACCCATCATCCACTGCCCATGAGCAAACGTGTGAATTGCACCGGAGACAGAGCTTTCATGAATCAGCTTTTGCAGTTTAATTTGCACACGTCCAATACGTAGAAATTATTTTTCGTTTGCTCCGCTCAGAAGCTGCATTAAGTAGAAAATGCTTTTGTTGCTAAGAGTTTGACCAGGATACCCTCTGGATAGGGTAAAAATGGATGCGAATTTCACGCCCCTAACATATGCAGTAATTGCCACTTGAAGCAAGAATGCATGACCAATTTTATACAATTCGAGCAGAACTACTACGGTAACCTTTCTAAAAAAAATTGCAGTGAGCAAAAAAGGCGCATCATTTTAAGGGTTACATTAGCTACGAATCGCATGTGAGAAATCGGAACCACCAAGTTTAGAATATGTGGCCTTAAAAGGGCATTTATACAAATTTCCCAAGGCAAGCATGAATCCGGCAGCAAGTAAATTCTTTTGAGTAAAGTGTCGATGAAAATATTCCGCTCAGAGGATACCAGGATATTTCTCATACGAATTTTAACCGGCAAAACTTTCAAAAAACCCCTTGAGCTTCAACAGTAGGATATTGGCAACTTCATCTTCTGCCTTGAATGTCGAATGTTCAGAAAGAGTATGCGAACAATGTATCCGAGCAGAGCTTCCCTTTATTTCGCAACACTGTTCTTAACAGACGGTAATGCATACCTTTTGTAAGGCCGGCATAAAATAAATTAAACTCTTCTTTACATTTTGCATTTTTGCCGTTCTTGTTATTGATGTGCAAATGACGGTACACGAGGGCAACAAAATGTAGACGAGTTTCAGACATGTCTGTCTGCTTGATGTCGGAAGGGCTGCTGCAATATTTGAGAAAGTCATAAGCATAAATCATGGTTGGTAAAAAATGTAACATTTTTCAACCCAAATACCTGAAATGATAATATTTCTCTGTAGTTTATTGCTATACTTCTGGTGTACTTGGTGCACTTAGCAGCACCTGGCTATCTGACTCATGTTTATAGTCTGTCGGCGACTGTGGCTTGCGATAATACCAGAATGGTTACAAAGTTTAAGAACAGGTATATGCAATAATCACAAATTTCAATTTTTATCACGTAAGAGCAAAGTCTTAAATGTTCAACTTTCCCAGCCGGGTTTTAATGGGCCGTTCATTTCTGCTACCATTTCCACACTCGCAATTTCTCTTGTCAAAAAAGTGTAAATGACATCGGTGTTCTTATGCATATAGTTATTGAGCCGGTGGTATCCAAGGCCACAAATGAACAAATAAAGAGACCTTTCTGCATCCCGTACTTTGATCCCCAAAGCAATTAAAACCATAAGGACGGAAGAAAGGTCCATAACTAACTTTGGCTGGTGGACAATGAAAGCGGATGGTTTACATGGGAATTTGCATGGTAGTCTTACTCCCGGTTGGTATTCATAATCTCATAACGACAACTGCCGGTATCAGTAACATATTGTATGGAGCTCGTTCCCTGTCTGATGAGGAAGATGATAATTTTATTACCCAGTTTTGGAATTTATTGCTCTACATTATATTCATAAAAAGGTTTCAGAGTAACACTTTTGAGAGCGTACATAAATGTACTCCATATACGCATTACGTACTAAGGGCGAAAAGTTATGGTATTACCATTGAATTCCTCAACTTTCAGAAAAACTTGAATACGCCTGGAATGTGTTAATTTCCACTAACCCAGCGTCTTTTTCTACTTTCTCTTCCTATTTGCATCCCACTTGTTAAGGTCATGATGCTTAGATCGAGCTACCCTTGAGATTTAATAGAATTTTAAAAGCTTCTTCCGGAATTTACCTCTGATACTGTGCATTCATACAGCGAAACCTTTTCTCTCCCCTGGATTGCGAATTTCCGAAGCTTTAGCCACTGTAAATTTTCCGAGACTTTTACGATCCAATCCAAGAAAAACTTTTGTTGGTGAGATTTTATGGAGCAAAATTTCACCCTTCTTTCTTATGCTTGTGTATTCTGTTCGTTTCTTTTCCTTTCAAGTGATGAAACACGTCTCATGAATGGCAGGACAGATTCCCGCTTGTGCTCATGTATTTGTAAGTGTATCTTTCGGAAGTGTAGGCATTTTCATGTTAACTTGGAACGTTCATGAATTTTTTGATTTCCATTTTACGATCATCTAGGGTTGCTCCCATTGTTCCCGTTCCAGGGTGCTTTGCTTTCAAGGGATTTCTCATTCGTGGCGTTAATAATCTTCTCCATTGATGAATGCCACCAGGCGTTTTAATCAATGTTGCGGAAAGTCATAAAATCTGGGCCAGAACGTTGCATGTTGGACCACACGGCATTATTCTCTCGATATGTTGCAACGGTGTACAGTTTCATGGTGAATCTTACAAATTTTTTCAATGTACGCCAAAGTCTCACGGTTGCAACAATGTGGTACAAATTTTATGAGCTTCTCTTTTCCCCCAAATACAATGTTACTTTCAGCTGACAAGTTTAATGAAGTGTGGAGATTTTTGTGTTATATTGTGGCACGATTTGGAGGTATTTTACTCAAGAATGGGGTTCAAAACGAGGGAACGAGCGAAGGATATCACGTTGCATCGGTATAAATAATACAGCTCGTCTTTAAAAACGTATTAACTGTAATTAACCGCTGGGACGAAAAGAAATATACATTAAACACTATGCTAAAGTTGAATCTCTCCATCAACACTAGCCAAAGCTTGTCAAGAATACATTGTTCTTAAATTAGCCGCAGATTGTCTCGTGGACAGTTTCTTTGCCGACTTCCCGCTTCCTTGAAATTGACAAGATAATGGACAGAGGGATGCATTTGTCTTGTGGATGGACTACTGGTGCCATTCACTCTCGTGTTTGATTTTGACGTAACAAACTACAATATGGTGTAACAGTAAGAATAAGACTAGACTAACGTTCAAAAACCGATAACGGACCAAAGTCTTCGTCATTAACAATCAATCTGCCATCCTGATGTCATCTTAGCGTCGGTTGTGATTGTTCACCTGCGTAACCCCTGCGCTTGTCTCCATTGTTCTCGAGTACTTGTCATTCAGTTAAAACAGGTGAAATACCAAATACGCTTGTAATCATCCGTGCAGGGGTTCAGCAGCAGGTGTGTCGATGCATGCAGAAAGCCGTGACTATGACGGTCAAAAATTTCCACAGCCGAATTCAAACTCTGGCATTACCAAATAATAAAAGTTGTAAAATTCCAGAAAAATTATGTCAGCTTATGATATAAATTTTGTTCGTCCTACTCATCTTCACATATCCGTAGGTATTCATGCTAAAATTCTCTACTTTTTAGGCTCTAAAAACTGGCTTGGATATACAGTCAACTGATAATTTGCACTTACACGCTACCATCTCTTTTGATCCGAGAGGGTGTATCGTAGCGCAATAATTATATACGGAGCAAAAGATTCTGTTAATGACAGGAACGCAATTACTGTAATCATAAGCCATTGTGCATGCAAAAATGCTAAATACGCCCGTAGCGATCCGATTTGAAGACGAGACTGTTGGCTGTTGTGAATATTGTCTGGCGTTGGTCGTCGGCGCAAGTCTCAAGCTGAAGCTCGTTCGGATAAAACATTTATGTCTGCTCGGTATATATTTTCTTGATTGAAAAATTTGGGTTCGATAAGAATCTGCAGTAACAACAATACAGTTCGTATGAAGGATGACCCGGCTAAAAGACCGCCACACAAAATCGGCACACAATCGTCTTTCGCTGGCAGCTATTTCTATTGAGCAACCTGGCAAACTCAGTCAGAGGATCTCGGCGAGATGATCCATTATTTTCCACACAGAGTCCATTCATCCGTCAAACCCATGTCCATTCAGTGTTGTAATTTCTCATATAGACTTACTGTGTTAGCAAATCGATTCAAAAGGCTGTCTTATATCTCTGTTAGGATCATCATTAAATAAAATGAATCGAATGCAGCAAAGGAGCAGGGGATGAATCTCTCGTTGGGTCTTGCAAAAGGTGGACTAGTATCGTTGTGTATTTCGACAACAATTCAATGACCAATCACGGCTTTGTTCTGCTAATCTCATAATCTCTTACAATGTACAATTTCGTGCAGATGCTTGCTCTCTCCCTCTCAAGTGATATCACGACGATCCCATTGGGAAACGATAGAATGCGAAACAGCTGTCAATCTTTGAACAACAATAGCCATTCATGTATGTAGCAAGCTCCAAAATGATTTGCTCAATTTAGTCTTTTTAACTTTTAGCCACTACGTCGTGTCCACCCCCTAAAAAGAGCAAGTCCCTTGGACAGCGTTTGTCCTTCCTATCCTTTGTTTTTTTGTGTTGGAGGGGTGTGAATGTAGAACACAGCGAGCATGCTTAAAAGATCTCCTCCTTTACTAATCGAAGCCGATCATCCAATTACAGGTAAGAGATCGCTACCTGAAAGAGCCTGCAGGATCGATCTAATTCTGCCCTGAAAAGGAGACCACGACAGGGAAGGCATTTAGCTGAAGATAAGGATGACATGGAGGAGGGGATGAACAAATTTCACGCTTCCTGAGTTTTAAGGAAGGAAAGTCTAGGCTTGGTATAAACGTGTGGGGGAAATAATGAGGGTGAATATATACAGATCTGGATCGCTGCATCTGACAGGCTCCAAGAATATAGACAGTCTATAAACTAGTTCAGGTTGGACCATTCATCGAATCTCGTTCGGCTCCTGCGTTATATAAGCCTGGGGCCAGAGAATGTGCACGCAATAGTGCGATTTCAACCGCATCTCATCATCTCCACTTACCTTTCGTCGTAATGATCTCGATTCTCATCATTCAACTTTTTATCACAGATGTTTCATGTCTCCACCCACTCTGAACTCTTTTCCTTTGTCTATAAGCTGTCTAATACTTGTTTGATAGGCTTCAACCTTGTTGCTTCCATTGACCTTTTGGAAAGCTCCGTCAGTGAAGAGACGCGACGTCGTTGATGGAATAGGCAGATTGATAAAATAAAAATCACCAGTGAAAAAGAACGATATATCACACGCATATACATTTCGCCCCTTCTTGCTAATTACTTACTTTTGCTGGTATATATCGTTCCTTGCTGCATATTTTCGATCGCGCGATCCAATTATTTTTGATTTACCGCCCTCATCAAGAGAAGCACTCAACTGCTGACGAATTTTTTCCATTATACATATAGTAGTGAATCTTTCTCGGTTCCTCAAACACCGCATGTTACAATTTTTTACAACTTGTCCGATTAAAAGAGCTTCAATCAGGTTTTCCCACATGAGAAAGCACCCAGCCGTGCTTTATGGATCATGTTGTTATTTATTCACTGCGTAAAATTTGATAAGGCCTCGGCGGACTTGTTTCTCCAAAGGCTAATTATCTCGTATCGAATTCCTCGATTGTTCCTGGGGTGTACATGGCTTTAGCTTTGTCCTCCGTTCAAGCTTCAGATCCCGAATATGTTAAAGTCCAATTAGCCAGTCATGGACTCATGGCACACAATCAAAAAGCTACCTTCTTGTACAAACAAAGTCTCATTGTCAATACTGGGAATTCTTCAGGTGTTTGGAGGACACTCGATGCTGCATAAGCCGTAATTAGCAGAGATGCATCTTCAGCGAGGTATTTGCAGGTTACACAATACAAAAGCTACTTTGATGAAAATGAAAGTGTAGAATACACGAAATACCTTCTTGGTGGTAAGAGAGTTGAGTAATTTTTCAAGACTACTGAAATGTGTGTCGATTCTGGTAGCTGGAATTAGGCGAGGCGTTTCTCTGTGTGTAAGCAAGTATCAGTTGAATAAAATTTTTGGGTGATGCTTTTTAAGATGGATTATTGTAACATTAGTATTGTTCCTGAAAGAAGAGAGGTTAACACGGAAACGCAATACCAGTGAGACAAGTGGAGTTGAAGTCCTTGAAATCCACTCGTGTGGTACACAAAGAAGGCATGTATAATTTAATTCAGGACTGAATTTACCCAAAATGAGTAGGTTGGGCAGAGGCGACAAGTAAACAGTAAAATTAATTGCTTCTGCTTTCAAACTTGAGCTGTCGCCATGTATTTCAGGTAAAGGTATTTGTTGGCCAGAGCCAGAATATTCAACGACAAGTGTAACGATCCCACGCGCGCATCAAGAGCAACTTTTAATGCTTCAAGATAAAGCTGAAGACCAGCACAGTACATTAAGAATCCTCGTTGGGACAATGAAGGCGACACGGACATCTCTCGCCCTTTTATTATTGTCGTCAATGCGCCTTATTCACAAATGGCTCTCTGAACATTAAACAGGTAATGCACAGAGCAATTCCTTAACTTACCGTAAAAAATTAACCTTGTCCACCTCCGTCTTTCGAACAATCGTCTTCAAAAGTCATCTCTAATGTTGTAGTCAAGTGGCTGCTAATACGCGATATACATTCATAAAAGAGTATTATTTTTCAAAAAGCTTGGAGTGCTATTAAGAGCTGAGACAATCTCAGCTACATAGTTTTGATAAGGTAGGTGGGAACGAGATAAGGAAACATGGCTGAAATCCAGTACGAAGGCAATAAGATGTCTCAACTTACATGATAAAGGAGACAGGCCTAGGCTTTCGCCACGTTCCCGGGAAAACTGGTTGTGCATTGTTTGAATTGGGAAATATTTGCCATCCCCACAGATCCGTCAAACAAGGCAAGTACATTCCGCAGGAAAGCGATTTCATATACATACGTACGTATATTCACATCCGTGTGTTTATTAGGGCTTGCAGGAATGAAGTCGTTTGGACGCAAGCACGCTTCGGCTACGATTAGATAGCGCGTGGCTAAACCGGACTGGAACCAGGAAATTTTTGTTGCGTTTGATTCTTTTTCTTTATGTACCTCACAACAAGCTCATCGACTCAATTTAAGCAAGTTGGAGGCCTCAAGCGGATCTCCTGGATGATTCGTCTAATTCATTACAAGTGTTGAGTGCAGCAAGAAAACACCTTCAGGAGGACTCATTGACTGCCTGCATTTCTTATTACGGTAATGAATACATGAGCCAAGGGACATGTCAGCGCGTTTTAGGAAATTCTGTATCTTGAAGCGTTCTCACGATGTTTTCAAAGTTTCAGATTACTCGAAATATTTTTCACTAAATCATGACAAGCAGTAATTACAAACGTTTATGGAATTGAAACCAGTAGACGACACAATATAGAAAAATACCTTCCGGCACATGCTCAATTAGGTAATAGATTTCACTATGATGAACTTGCTCAAGATTCTACGGATTTTAAAATTAAGCAACACATTAATGCGAGAGCCAGGGAGACACTTGACACTAGCCATGATTAATAGGTTTTGCACCTTGCGGTATTTTTAAATACTTTTGGAATCTTTTTCAGCATCATTTTTTAAACTGAAAATGGTGAACATAATTAATGAGGGTTGAAACGTGCACCATCAACTAATCGTCATTTCTGTAAGCTGGTTAATAATTATTTTCGCGGGTACGGTATAAGAGGCACAGTAGCTCACAGGAGACCTGCTGCTTAACTTACGAAGCTCGAATCGGTCGACTATATATTGCACGCGTTGTAAAATGCATGTAAAGAAACTTGGGCAATTGGTACAAGTCCAGTAGTGCTACTCAAGTCAAGGTCCATCAAATTGAACCGGGTACCATTTCAATTAAAGAAACTCGGTCTAGGTTGCTCTCGGCCAGGTCATAGCTGAGCGGCTTATCTAAACCTTGAACCCTGAAACTCACTTGTACCAGCCGTCTTTATTAACGAGGGTCAATTAGAAAGTTCCCCTTCGGTTCCCTGAAACTACTGATTTCAATAACTTTCATTCGAGAAGCTAAATGCAACGGCATTTTCCCTTGAATCTCGTTAGTACTTGGCACCTGGCATGAACGTACGCATAAAATTTACAGGTTAGTGCATTTTCTTTCATGGAAAACAGAAAAGACGGTCAAGAATGCAAGAAGCGAGATGTATATAAATTTTATGAAACGGCTTCTCTTACGCTTGGTTTTATGAACTCATAAGGGCAACGACGTAAATGGATCATAAGTTTTTATGTGTAACATGGTTTCATTTGATGGTGTTCCTAGTTGCTCTGGTATATTTGTAATTTATGGCATGATGCTACTTGGTTGATAAAATTTTTCACTTCTGAAGTTATCTCAGATCAAGAAACGCCTGGTTCATACCTCCGCAAGGCGAGGTTATTCAAGCGGAATCTCAGCGTGATACACATATATACACATGTGTTACTGTTGATTAGAGTTCACATAATGCACGTCATTTGTGAAACCTTTGAACACTTGTACATGTGAACCTTCAAAATAGGGAAACTTTGAAAGGCGAACGATCTAATAATATTGCAAGCTCACGCTTGATAATTACAACTGGGACATATTACGAAAGACATTAATTATATTCTGGCCGGGCTCTGTCCCTCCCTAATTAGTGACATATAATGTTCCATTTGCAATTCATCAACAAATGAAGTACAATTTCACAAGTTAACAATAATAAACCAGAGACACTGAAAATCGCTTTACAGTGAATGTTTAAAAATCAGATACTCTTGTTCACCCCCAGAAGAAACTTAAATCATCATAGGGTCGCTTCAAGGAGTACCGACAAACCTTCTTGTTTGCGTGTTTTGCCACATCGTCCAAATCTTGATAGCATATTATTATCAAGTTGCAATTCACGCTATTAAAAAGCTCAGTAACCTTTTGGCCTATGAAGGCTTTGAACGGGATTTTGCGGTAGGTATGTTCGCAGGACGGCTATTATTATTAAACCTCATCACCTATTAGTTTCAAACTTATAATTATGAAGTTGATTCTCTCGGTTTGCAAGGTATCAGGTAACCTCCTAATTGAATTACAGTGGCACGACAAAATCTGCTGAGGAGGTTGGATGCTCGCGGTTTCGAAGAAGATTGCTTCGGCTAAATAAATTATTAACCTTGTTGCTGGGTTGATATAATCGACTGATGCTGTACAAGTTATGCTCAACCTGTTGCTCTATCTTGAGCCCAGCACGTAAAAGTCATTGATACATTAATTTGCAAGGGCTAATTGTATAGGAAAGAATGGGCGAAAAGCGTGTGGCTTTACATCCGCCTTATAATTTGCAGCTGCTCAAACACACGTTAGAGGGATCAACAAGCAAAGCAACCTCCCTTCAATAATCTGATGGTTGTCATGAAAAGCATCACCTGACGCAAAACTTGACTTTCTACCATTTTTGAATGCAAAGCGTCGATCTGGCAATTTGAAAAAGATGTACATGAAACCATCTATCAAACGCCGGCCGCTGTTTTGGGGTTGAAAAATCATGTTGAATTAGAGAACAAGTGTTGTGAATACCGTACGTACAAGGTGAGACGGCAGTAAACGCATTTTCAAGCATCGTTTCGACGGACCAAGTACCATTTCATCAAATGTTTTCATGCTCTTCGTTGACGTCTCCTCGTGGAAACATAAAGAAGAATCATGTTAATTACTCTGGCCATTCGAGCAATTTTATAATGTATGGTGAAAACCTTTCCTTCCTTTTCTCATCCCACAGTCTTTAGCAATCATAACACATTACAGGCAAGTATTACATGAATGGCCCTGGCTTTTATTCCGCT
>JAQGBJ010004278.1:0-10613 GCA_034698345.1 Sphaeridia pumilis | reverse complement strand
CGAGAACTCCGCAACAACAGTTGGTAGCTACATTGCTCAGCCTGTGAACAATGATTCAACTGGTGTTTGTCATTCTACATACCAGCAAGTAACAGCAAAACCTGCCGGTTTCAGCTTGAACGTTGCATACAAATCTGGCTGTGATATAGAAGACGAGCAGGAAAACTGTGCCATTGCAGTGGCCGCAAAATGCATTCCGTGCAAAATTGATAACCGTTACACTGGTACTGCGAACGACGCAAAATTGACGATTTAACACAACTAAACGTGATTGTCATTTCATTAGTTCAACTGTTAGGTTCATGTTACATGTACTCTCATTACTAGTAGCTACAGCTAGGTTCTTTTTGCTGTTGTTTCTGTGCAGTATGGACTTTGTTGGTAATAAATTCGGAGCTACCTCTGCAAACTCCAAGGATGATTTACGTTTTGGGTTTGAAGGCTATTCAATTGTTCAGTACAAGTCGAGTGTTTGAAAATCCGTTAAAAATCTGATTGCAGTACGGAATTTTGAGTTACGTAGCAGCCAAATTGGCAACAGGACATGCCAGAGCGATACAGTAAATTCGAACCACATTTACTTTTGCGATTTATCCGTTGCAACACCAACTTTGCATTTACGTAACAAATGAAAAACTTGGATACACATTATGAAGTTGGTTCGCATAGTACAAAACATAAAAAAATGGTTTCGGACAACCGGAAACCACACTTTTAGCTACAAAAACGTCAAACCTTTTTCCTCGTGGATGTGCATCAATTGAGTTTATTCGGACTTTGAAAACTTTGTCGTTTTTCCCCGTATAACACCACATGAAGAGGAAATGGAACGAGTTAATTCTCAAGAGGAAATCTCACACAACTGGTTCACTGTTTAAATATTTCAAACTGTCTCATGAAACTATTCAATCGCGTTACAGGCACGCAACATATTTAAAAGAACCCTGGTCCTATATTGTTTCAAATAAAGTTAGGTCAGACAGCAATGTTTGATCGTTTCCGAAGACATAATGGTGTTCCGTTCGCAAAACTTGGTGACTGCGTGTTTGCTGCTCATGTTGGCCAGGAATTGTGGTTGCGTTGGCATCGCTATAAAGGGCAGTAAGGAAGACATGAAGAGCAACGAACGTGTCCGCGGAGCAGGCTCAACGGACAACCAGGATAAGGGCGACGAGCACAATCATTTGCCAGTTGAGGGAACTAAAGCAGACCCAGGAACTTTAGACATCGATGAGTTCAATTACAAGTCGATCAACAATAAATCTTCGGTAGATCTGAGAATGACAACAGAAATTCTTCGAGAAGAAGCTTCTCTCAGAGACGTATTTTTTTCGAATGCGACTGTGGATACCGAATTCGATATCGAACACGGTGAAACGCGGGAGATCAACGAAACAGGTAAATTAAATGATTTTCGACCATAAGATCAGACTGACAAACTTCTGAACTTGGGTAGTATTTTAATGTCTCTCGTGATGTCTCAAGTAGAGCCGCTTTCCGATTCTACCAGCGAAACTCACAATGGGACCTCAAGTCTCATTGGCTCAAACGTTTCTGAAGTTTGGCCACCGTTGATATTGCGATACTGGCATCGACACGGATTAGAAGACGATTATTCCAGAGATCTGTTTACTCCAGACATCGGAAAAATTGAGGTGGAAAACAATTCAGCCAAATGGGAGTCCATTTTGACGCCTGAATTCTTCTCAATGGCGAGTTTCCGGCTGACATCAACGGGAAAAACTGGTACAATGTGCTACGAAATAGCCAGGGCGCCTTTTTTCGCATGTGTCTACTCTACAAAAAACAAGGGTAGATTTGAAAGCTTTCCGTACTTTAAACGTGACACGACTTCGTTATTGACAAAGCTGAAATTAGAACTCTGTCCAACTGGAAAACGGCTCTTGTACTTGGATCAAATCGAAGGCGGATTACAAATATTCTTCCTTCACGTGACTCATACAGACCATTTACAGTTATTTCCTGGCTTGAAATTTATAGACGCTACTTTGGACTGGATCAACGGTGCTCTGTTCACTTTAAACGCCCGAGGCAATCTCCAAGTTTGGGCAATGACTTCGACAAATGAGCCGGAGCTGCAAAAAGAGTTCCCAGTTGCTGTGGATAGTATAAAGCAACCAGCATTGACATGTAACCAGAAGATGGCCAAATTCTACATGCAACATTTGGACGGTTCCATCTCTCAAATCAGCTACAACGGAACAAAGTTGAAGAATATTGAACTTGAAATAGTTTTTCCTGTGGGGCACTGTCGGTTACCCGCAAAATGGTCATACGGTCCTAATTTCCGACCTTCGCTTGCTAGCGAAAAAGAATTTGTGTATTGTATTGACTGGATCCCGAAATCGTCGGAAATATTGTCGGAAGAATCGAATGTTCCGAAGCAAAGGCTCATAAAACTCAACACAGTCAACAAGAATTATTCAGCCGTTGAACTGCCAAGAGCTTTAGTTTTTGGCGGGTTTTACACTCAGCTTGCTTTGAATGAAGTGGACAACGAACAAGTTAGAGAGATTGAGCGCGCATGCATGGGATGCGCACATCGATGCATACCCGTGTACGAACGAAAAGTGAGATGCGCATGTCCGTTCGAACGGCAGGGCTTCCGTATGAAAAACGGGAATACAAGTGACACGTGCGTTTCATCAGACGTCGAAATAGTGCAACTGTTGTATACTCCTGGCGGATCAAGCAATTTTATACGTCGTGTTGGTTTGAATCAGAATGAGCGAGAACAAGTTCTGAATTTATCCGACATTTTGGACTACGAGTACTTGTACATGGAACCGAGGGCTTTTGTTCCGGTATGGAATTTCGGATCTTCACCTTTTTTCTGCGTTAAAAGCTCCCAAAAAGCATTATCAAAGGACACCCTTCGGGAAGAAGAAAACGGAAAAGATTGGTACTCCTGCTATTCTAGCGATGAGCAGAAGACATTATACAGTCTCGCAGTTATAGGCGAGACGAAAAAAGTTCAAATTAAAACGTTTAGCCGCACGAGAGAAGATGAATGGATTGTTATTCGGAGAACCGGAGAGTGTGTCAAGTATCATTTTTCTAATTCTTCAACTTCGAATGGGTGGAAAGTTCAGTTATTCACGCTTTACTGCCACTATAAACTTGTAGAATCCGTCTACCAACCCCGTGAAATACCAAACGAACTGGCCATCGATGGACAAACGTACACGATTGTATTTTCCGAGGGCGGAAAAATGTGCGTTGTAAAACCTGGTGGGGTTTATGGAATTGAAATGTTGGTGAGCAACAACCTGGAACGACACACGAACCTTGCTATAAGAAACGACCTCGTGCTCCACATGAGCGCCGACAATCAATACTTGATCACGACGTACGTTGAAGGGTCTCCACAGAGTTTTAATTTTGCAACAGAGCACAACCGGATTCCGCGATCCGAATTCCAACCAACGTGGATGTCACCAACTGCAAACTGTTGGATTGAAGAGGACGAGAAATTGAACTCTAGATACATCAAATGCCTCAGTTGGGATGGCAAAGACGTTCAGGTTTTCATGCCGCCTTCCGGAGACAAGTTGCTGTCTTTCGAAGTTTCTCCGAAGAGTGATTTATCCACTAGTGCACATCCTTGCTACAATGGAAACAACACGTGCTCACATTTGTGCGTACCGAAGGGAGATATGTCGATGCAAAAGTATTCGTGCTTGTGTCCAGACGAGCTTCCGGTGAACCTCGATGGTTTATGCACCCTCCGCTTGCGCATGAGCGTCGGTGACAAATCGCACGCGTATATACCGGTAACATTGAACATCAGGGACGGCGAAACTGCTGCAATGCGTCTTATACATGCGGAACTCATGAACTTAGATTCTGATTATGCCAACGTAGAAATGTACGATTCCGAAGCTAATCGTAGTTGCATCGTCACGTCGGACAAGAACATTCGATGCGAATTTTCGGCGGCAAAGCTGGGTCCAATAATTGCCGGGTCAAGCGGCACCTTGTTTTTTGTGAGTGGTTTTAAAAGGGTGTTTGGAAGCGAAATGTATTGGTCTTCCTTGGAATCGATCAAAAATGGCACCAAATACCGACAGTGCTTTCACTTGGGTTCCTTGACTCCGAAGAACCCATCGATGCGTCTGCACTGTATCATTACAAACGAAGTTATATCTGATCAACATGTTACGTTGGATCCTCAAAGGAAGATTTTGTTCTACTTCGAAACACTCAAAAGTGACGTTTTCGTAATTGCAATACCCTTGGCGCCGGCGGCAGATTTAAAATCAGAAGGAGCGTCCGTGCCAATCTCCGCACATTCAGCGCTTCGTAAAAACAATCTTCTCGACATGGAATTTTTGATGCCAAAAATCATAGCTTGCGACGATACAGTGAAGACAGTGTATACTGTCACTGTTGATAAAATCGAGTCAAAGCCCGACATCCATTCCATTCGTTATAACGCGTATCCTTTAATTTCGTTCGAGATGCCGTTTCGATATTTGAGGTTCAACCCAGATGAAACCATTTCGGCACTGACCTCCTTTTCCGGTCATTTGTTTTGGTTCAACTCGCGAAGGTTGTGGGGCAAACGACCAAATTCTCCAAGACCTTTCGAAGTTTTCAAAGTTAACGACTATCCTCTCAGCATGGAACCTACTTATACGCCACAGGAACTGAAACTTCAGAGTCCGTGTTTTGGCACGAGGTGCGAGTTTTACTGTCAGGTTATCGAAACTGGAATTAAACCTGCTGCTCAATGCTTGTGCAACGAAACGGATGGGGGGTATCGATTTTGTGACCCACTAAAGGATAGCCCACCTCCCAATCTCAATGCCCCATATCCAAACCCGGGCACTGATTGGGCGCTTCCAACTGGCATTACCATTGGCGTTTTTCTACTTGTCGCGATCATCGCTAATGTTGGAGGATGCGTCTACATGCGAAAACAAAACAAAGAAAAAATGGACCGAATTGTCAAAGGATTCGTCGATGGAGACATGGACCGTGCAAATGCAGCCCGCAACGAAGCTGAAAAAGCTGCGTTCTTGCCGTTCACAGCTGTTATAAAACCTGAGGATTTGGCAGTGAACCAGCTGAAAATACTGGGCGAAGGAAACTTTGGAACAGTTTACGAAGGTCTTTTCGACCGTAAAGTTGTGGCGGTCAAAACTGTCAAATCGAATCTGGACCCCCAAGTGATTGAGGACTTTTTGAAGGAACTCAAAATCACAGCGTATGTTGGAGAGCAAGAACAAATTGTTCGGTTTTATGGCGCGGAAATAAGTCGGATTCGAGATGGTCGCGTTCTTGTCGTCCTCGAACTGTGCCCCAACGGAGATCTGCTGTCGTACATACGCAAGCGAACGGAATGGGACTGGTGCGACTTTGAAGAAACAATGGAGATCAATGAGCCAATTGCGCAGTACGTTTCGATAGAACCAGAAGAACAGCCGGAAGGCACTTTCGCAATGGCAACCATCCGATATGTCAACTTGAAAAGTCCAACAGTAAATCTGGGGTATGATGACCTAACAACTTCATTGAATCAAACAGGGAATGTTGATACTACATCGTATCCACTGGAATCGAAAATTGATATTGAACCAAGCTGTCTCCTCGACGAAAATGGATCAGCCAAAGTCTTGCCAATGCCGGAGAGACGAGTGGTCAAAGGCCAAAGGTCAAAGGAGAATCATAATTATCAGGTAAAGCCAACATTTCCGGATTTCGATCTGACTCCACCACGGTAATAACGTACATGTTGTCTTTGTAGAACGTCGAACCATCGACAATGAACTCTTCAGCTGCGACCGATGTCACCATAGAAACCGTGATTGTAAGACTTCCAAAAGAATGCATCGTTTGGGCCCACCAAGTCGCCATCGGCATGGAATACCTCGAACACAAAAAAGTCATTCATGGCGACATGGCCGCAAGAAACATTCTCGTTTTCAACAACAACGTTGTCAAAATCAGCGATTTCGGCTTCTCTCGCAACGTGTACCAGTACGAAACCTACCAGAAAAAATCAGCGTGCCCACTTCCGTATCGATGGTGCTCACCAGAAACCTTATCCAGGTTGGAGTTTTCGTCGAAATCTGATGTCTGGAGCTTCGGCGTTACTGTTTGGGAGATTTTCTCCTTTGGAAACGTACCATTTGCCAACATGAGGTGGGACGTGGAGTTTGTCGAGAAAATTACTGATCGCGGGATGCGACTGGAGAAACCACATTCAATGCCTCAAAAATTGTATGACGAAATTATGGCGGTTTGCTGGCAGGTGGATCCTGCTCAGAGGCCAAATTTCACTCAATTGAGAGATAAGTTTGAATCGGTATTGAACACGTTGTAAGTTTTCGCTTTTGAACGAGTCGGCTTATAAGAATTTTACTGTTAATTAGCAGATCACTACTTGATTTATAAATTTTCTTTTCAAATTCTTTTCAAATAGAAGTGAAAGCGATCGGTACAACCGTTAGAGAAAGTACATATATATACTAGTTTTAAATTGAATTTAGTGTTTTCAAAAGTATCTTTTTCTGTTCTAGCTCTTTTAGGCTGAAAAGGGTAAAGAAATTTCAGTTGGTTTAACTACTGGCGACCAGTCTGGCGTTGGGTATTTTTAAAATATAATTTCTAAAACTTGTGGTCTAAAATCTGATGATGGAGAAATACAGCATTGGGTTTGAGGTATTAAATTGACAATCTGAGACATTTAATGGCCTTTCAAATACGTTATCCTTCTGAAGCATTGTTCGAAACAAGATTTTACCAACCTCTGCCGATCTCGACAGAAGTCGTCATTATCAGTGACACCAAAAAAAGATAAAAAGGCTTCATGGCAAACGCTGACCCTGTGAGCGTCCTTGAGGAATGGAAGCATTCCAGGAGTGTAGTAGATGGCTCCTCGGTTCCTGGTGTAAGGGCCATCTGGTTGCACTAAGGGGAATTAAACGGAATTTAGAGACTATTCAGCATCAAACATATAAAGTAGTTCAAAATCTTACGTTGGGTACAAATTGGCGATTCGGAGAATATCGAGCACATTTTGGGACGGATTGGAGTTGGAACTTCCGGAACTGTGAAAGGAGAAACTACATATTTGCCCCTCGTTTCCAGGACTTCTGAATCCGAATCACAGCTTTTGATCAAAATTTTGAATTTCAGTTTATTCATGCCTTTACGATCAAGTTTGACTTTGTAGAACCAACAGAATTAGCGCCAGACTAGGCTAGCTACACTAACCTAACCTCAATGACTTCCTCCTCTTTCAATTTGGTTGGACAAAAACTTGCTAACTCTATAATTAGGGCTAGTTTGTCTCCTCAAGTCTATCAAATCTAACAGCTTCTTGATTCCAATAAATAACCTTCTGCCTTGTACTACTAATAGTATCAACTTCACAAACAATACCATCACACAGAATGCCTGTCGATTAGATTTCATTGAGGTCAATTGCGGCATTTTTCGCCAATTCAGAAATGTCGTAAACAACTTCCGTCTGTTGTGGAAACAAAATATTGATGCTATGGCCGAAACATCTGCTTTTCTAAAAATCCATATCTATGTAGATAAAATTATTTCTCCCAACAAAAAGGTAGAGCGGAAAAGGGAAGACAAAATAATACAAAACTTTGGGGAATGGGAACGAGTTTCAGTCGTTGACATGGGTGAAAGGTCAGATACGTAAGCGAAATGAGCCGAGTGAGCAGTACAAGATTAACGGTATGCGGTAATGATTTTTTGCAGCCTTTGACTTGAGCAGAAGCATTGCCTATTTATGTCCCAGATGAATCCCTGTAAATGAACTAGAATTCGTATATATGGATTTATTTGTCCAACATCAAACATTGAGATTTTTTGAGGAAACAAAACATATATATAATCATTTTGATGCGACGTTGACTTCACCAGAACTCGTCACATTGCACGACTACAGAGATAACCTTTGACCAGAATTAGAGTCTGAACATAACTTTTTAACTGTTGATCCAGCAGTCTCTTTCTGAGTCAGTCAGTTGCGTTGGTGACACCGACACCTGTATTCGACATGGAAATAATTAAACGCTGCGTCGCAGCGCAGCGCTCCTGGATTTTGATTTTGTTGGTTTTATTTCTTGGCGATCCGGGGCCGAACAAATTCAAGGGAGGTCAAGCTGCAAACGCTGGTATTAAACTCTTTTCGTTTGTCAAACATTTTTAGTTTTAGATGGTTTGGCTTCGAAGCTCTATTTTTGTTTCAAAACAGATGTAACTGTGGGCGACGGCACCCAAGAAATTCACCAAGGACATCCGTGCAATATTTCGTGCAACCCGCAAAATGCTCTCAAGTACCAAGTCAACAAAGAATACCGCTACGGATATGAATCGACGGTCGCGACTTTTGTTGGTAGTCACAACAAAATGTCAAACGTGATTACTATCCGTGCCAGAGTCGGGCTGATTGCCAGAAGTCCATGCAGTTTTTTTCTGAGAGTCAAGAAACTTGCGATAAGCAATGATGGAGTAAGAGCGAGTGTATTCATGAATTAAGGAGATGAAAGGATTGAGATTTATAATTGGCGCCTAATTTCAGAGCAAGCCGGCACCTGTTAAAGGCCACGAAGTTTCAGAAGCAGAATTTACGCTGGAAGATGGCGTCATCGGCAGTTTCTGCGTGAGGAAGGATGAGCCTGCATGGACTGCGAACATCAAGCGAGCCATCGTGTCGCTCCTCCAAAACAAGGCTTTGAGCCAACAAGGCGTCCATGAGTTTGTTGAGGTGAGCGGAGGCGGGAAAGTTGTAGTTTGAATTTGGCGCTCGGTGGAATTTGACCTGTTTTTGGTTTCAGACTGACATTAGCGGAAGATGCCCCACGAGGTACGAGGAATCTAATGGAAAGTATACCAAGAGCAAGGTGTTGAACGAGTGCTCGAGACGGGATGGAGGACTTACGCTGACCTATGGAATGCCTTATGATACCAAATCGGTAGGTCATTCAATATTCCAAGTTTGAATTTTTTAATGCATGTACAATCAATTTTCGCAGGCCTTCAACTCTGGAGCTTATTTGGACTCGAAACAACAATGCCAGCAAATTTTGGAAAACGCAACTTTCTCAAAAGTCCAGTGTTTCGAGATCCATGCAATCAGACGCTTCGGTATCGATCAAATACCGGAAATTCAAACGAAAGTCAAAACATCGCTCGAATTTAGAATTGCACGAGACGTTAGTACCGGAAGTGGTGATACACCGCTTGAGGATCTTCAAATTGCGTCAATACTTTTTGATCACTTCGAGTCTGCAGACACCAAAACGCAAACTGATGCAAAGGTCGCGATTGAAAACGTCATGAAAGACATTTGCTCAAAAATCACTCGAGGTAACTCTGAAGCGGATATTGCGCAGTTACTATTAAAGCTGCGAAATAACTTGGAAGAGATGAGCCCAGAAGTACTTTCTCAAACGATGTTGAACAAAAGTCTTTCGGCATGTCCAAAAGAATCCGATAAGCTTCTAAAATTGTTTGCTGCCTCGGCAATGGCCGCTGCCAACGAAGTAGCGATTCCAGTACTAGCAGCCATCCTCAAAGACCCAACCAAAAGAGGCGGCTTTACAGAGAACCAATTCTTTTTCATTGCGACTTTCGCGAAAGCTCCAGGACTCAAATCGTTGGAAGTGTTCAAACATTTTATTTCGGACGAGACGCCATCTCATCAAGCCCTCTTTGCTGCTTCCGGATTGGCTCATCGCTACTGCAAAGTGACCAATGCCAACTGCGCGAAGGCGGAGGAATACAAGACGATTGTTGACAGGATCGGAGAAATCGCCAGAAGGAACTGCGTCGCCAAGGGCGATCAGGAATCGAGACTTGGACTTGCTGCTTTGGAAGCTTTGGGAAACGTTGACCACTTGACCTCTGCCGCTGTTCAATGCGTTAAAGAGTGTCTCGCCGAGGGCACTTTAAGGGTCCGTGTCGCTGCTTTGAAGGCCATTAGACGCGACGACTGTAACCAGGAACTAAGGGGTGAAGCCTTCAAGTTGTTGGGGAACAAAACTAGTGACTCGAGCCTCAGAATAGCTGCTTTCACCGCGTTCGTCCAATGTTTGAACCCAAATGAAGTTGCCCAAATCCAACTGATCATTGATACAGAGGACTCAGGACAGCGTAAGAATCTGTGTAGTATCTAGAAAGCTCAATATTGTTCATAATTTGAAGCTTTGCGTTCCAAATTTTCAGTGGACAGTTACATTCAAACCTACCTAAGATCTCACCAACTTGGAACAAATTCTAGCCCATCCTTGGACCAATTACATTCAATTATCAGTCGACTGAATTTTAGAAAGAGCGTCTACAGCGGATTTAGTTTTCGAAACTCGCGGCATTTTACCTCCTCCTACTTCCACAGGTCATTGGGGTCTGGGTACGCTTTGACCAGTGCCGTCATTTACAGCGGAGATTCAGTAATGCCGAGTTATGTAGCAGCAAATTTGACGCTTGACCTCTTTGGCTCATCCTACAACATATTGGATGTGGGCGTGACACTCGAAGACTCTGACGCTAATTCCGATGTCGCCAAATCCGTCTTTGGATCAAATGCTGCTACCCGAAACGCGACATTCGCTTCCCAATTG
>JAQGBJ010004277.1:0-10613 GCA_034698345.1 Sphaeridia pumilis | reverse complement strand
TTGTAGTCATTAATCAGTATTACTTGTCCCGATCCAACCCGACACTCATAGTATTTGTCCTCTGGTTGCAAAACCAAAAACGGCAGGCTATAGGCCTTCTACAAGTATATTTATGCCAACGAGTGCAAGTTCTTGTAGCAAATTACTTTGAAACAAACGTCTTTATGCCCATGCTCAACCAACACATATATAGAATGTAAAATTGCGTAAATTACCAATACCTAAATAATACAAGTTTTTAATAATAGTTATCACCAAATAGTATGCTCTTTGAGAGCCAAGCGACTGTCTCAACCGGCATCGTAATCGACCTCTTAGAACATTCGAGAAATCTTGAGCTAAATGTTACTGCGTAACACTGCCTCTCGTACTCGGACGAGTACTTAATAATTAACTTTATTCGTTGTTAGCTGTAGATCAGTATTAAGTATTGTTACGATATGCAACGAACGTGTGAAAGCAAGTGACGAGTATGTCATAGCCGACAGCTTTTAATAACTCTATCATTCTAGTCAGTGATTCAAATCGCTTTAGACTAGCAATGTTTCTTTTCTTTAAGATAATGCTGTTCTCCGAACTACTTTTGCTTTGTCTAGGCAAAAAACTACTAAATATTACTAAATTAGTGTCTGTCAGAGAATATATGAAGATGTTATCCAGGATGAAAGTACGTTAGAAATGGCCAATTCTAGGGTGAACCGTATGAATGATTGCTGGGCAATGAAATGAGAGATACCTGATGAATGATTCCAAATGGTGCTGTTTATGCGACGCTTTAATATAAAAATATTAATGATCTCAATCGGTCTTGGGTGTAGTATTGGGTGTCTTGAAATAATTATCGATGCTCATGCTGACCCCACTGCGAAGTGTTATTTACCTGTATGCAAGTGGCAACCTGGATGAAATGAAAAAACCTGAGAGAATGTACAGGATATACAAAGAAAACGTAGAGTATTACTAGAGCTTTAAGAATCCAGTCAGTGATTATTAATGAAGCCAAGATGTGATTGTGCATTCCATTTATCCTGTATTGATTACAAGGGTTAAAAAGTCAGTGTGATTGATGTGTGATTATGGATCAAAATATATATATACGAAAGTTTATCTCTTAGGTCAAAAATTATGCATCTCAATGATGATAAAAAACATGTTTTTAACTAGACTCCTAGGAGAAGAAAATCCGTGTTGTGCAACAAACGAACATGATTCTCGTTGTGTCAAAAACCTACATAGATAAGCATGTTCACAAAACAATATTTATGCCTATGATCGAGGTAATGTCAATATTCAGAAACAAATCTCTATATAAACGATAAAAATTACTCACAATTATGGCTCTGTAAGGTTAACAATGTGGATTATCAGCAAGAACATTTGATGGAAATCCGACTAAGGGAGGATATTTATGACAAAGAATCCGCATAGTTACGATCACAGTAGTCAATTTCTAATAAGAAACGGGCTATTACAATTACGGTGAATGTTGTGCAGCATAGTTATGTTATTCGTTAGTTATAAGCATATGCAGGTGTTATTTATTGCTACTACTTAAATTATACAACTTGAATAGCATTAGAAGTTGTAGATGTAGCTGTAACGAGTAGAGTGAGTGTGGTTTACCTTTAAGAATGCAACTTTTAATCAATCATAATAATGCTCATTTTGGTCGTGCTGGTGTTCCATGCGAAAATGTCTGCGTATATTTGCGAAATGTATGTAAAAGCAGCTAATAATATTATCGGTATGCTAAAAACGCAAATCACATAGCCAACGTTATAAAAGAAATATGCAAAGCTCTCTGGAAGAAGCTGTCTATGACGAAATCATGTAAATAATCGAAACATCCATATAAGAACGGTAATTGAGAGACAACTGTTAAGATGGACACACGCCGTGCGTACTTAATAAAACGATAACAATAATCGAAATGTTGCAAATCTCATTATTCATAAAACCCTGCATTTCCCTTTCAACTAGCCGACAAAGATTTTTAAGATGAGCAGTATAGTCAAATTGCACATGAAAATTGCAAAACGGAAGTAACGATGCAGTCTTACAGCTCTTATCTCGCATGACTATCTAAATGGCAGATGCACCAGCGAAGAAAAAGAAGTCTTAAACGCCCATTAATTTCGTTTTTGTCATGATTTATTATTGCGTTGAGGTTTCCCTCATTTGTCATATTGTTGCGTAAGTACAAAAAATTAGACGCGTTCTTGTCACAACTTTGAATCCCATATTTCCAAAAGAGAAATGCGATGGTGTCAAAATATTTGAAACTAACTTACATCAGGTACATATAACGAAAACTACATTGCGAATAGTAATATCATAAACGTAATACGGTTGCGAACACAAACTAATTTTTAAATTGCACTTTTCAGGTAAAGTCTTGAATGTTACGAATGGACGGAAAACGACTATCACAGTTCTAGGAGCATTTTACTCCCCGTCATATAATACGCTAATAATAAGTGTAAAGTGTATTGCGATAATTAAAATGCTAACCAAAGTAATACTTCTGACTTGAATAAAAAGAAGAAAAAATGTAATAATTATTTAAGATGGTATGGAAGGTATTTTTGCGTTGCCATTTGAATGGCGTGTCGTAAGATTGCGTTAAGAGAATTTCTAACAAAATGAAATTGAATCCAGTGGTACATCACTGTCGTCATTAAAGCGAAATAAAATGTGTCCTTCCAGGTACACAAGTTCTTGAATCCTCCCTCGACTTGTTCCTGATGACTAACTAAAGAAGACGCCATACCGGCGCCATATCCACTGACATTACTCAAGCTGTTCTCGTACCTGCTGTGAATGACGACCAAAGACAAGCGTACAACGGACGGCAGAGACAAACACGGGACAATCAGAGACCAACCGGATGTGAGAGACTCCCACAGCTTGACGGATCCCATGTCACATTTCCATACACCAGGCACCAGAATCTTGTCGAAAATAGACTCCATCATCTTGCGGTTCTCCGGCAGGCAGATGTTGAAGCGGTCTTCGATCCCCAACAAGTGTCCGATCAAGGCCCACAGATGCACGAAACCTTCGACGCCTTCCTTTTGACCGAAAATGCCGAACTTGGTTGGAAACATGGCGATGAGGCCGACGAAAACGTACTGCGTTACACTCATGTCCAATTGGCTGATGACGTGAAGTTGGTCTGGGAAGATGGCAACCCGGTCGAACGATGCTGGGTTAACGGAAGCTTCAATGTCGGCCCGAACAACCTTGCAAACACGAACGGCGTCGGCAGATGGCTCTCGAGTCTTGTTTGCTGCTCCCGGGTTAACTTTCTCGTCTGGAGTGAGGAGAGAGCGCACAAGAGTGCGGGCAACTCCAGCATGGACTGATCTGATGCGTTCAACATCGCGGGCACCCTCGCCAGCTTCGGTCAAAAGGTCTTCCTCGTACCACTTCTTGATGTGCAAAAGGGTTGATAGGAACCTTTGCAAGGATTTGGCCGTCGTGTCAGATCTTCTGGTTCTCAAAAGGACTCGTCGAACAGGCTCGTAGCAGAAGAGGAAGATCAGGGCGATGAAGTGGGCAAAGAGTACTGCGAACAAGTTGGCGCTGACGAACCTCTGGCCTTCCCGCACAAGTTCTGGGTCGACCCAGGCCGGGAGATGTGTCTGCTCAGTCTTCTTCTTCTGGCACCCGCTTGTAAATTTGGCGTCGTGGACAAACCGGGCTTCGAAGTCGTCTCCGGCTGGATGGATGTCGTGGATGGTTTCGGTGAAGAATTCTTGTCTTGGCGCCATTGTTTTGGTCAGATAACTGCAAATTTAAACATGAAATAAAAATTTTGGCAAACTTCAAAGGTCAACTTATAGCACTTGGGTAATTTTAATGTTTCTTACCAATCAAATAGTCAGTCAAAAAAAATTAAATTCAAGTCCTTTGTATTATTATCAGTCAGAAAAGTAAAACTCGAGCGTGAATACGAAGCACAAAGCTTTGTCAAAGTCGCTTCCGCCCTTCACCACGTCCAGTGTAGTAATGACAGTTTTTACTCTCGCTGAGCGTTGAATCGCTCCTTATCTGACGCATTCAATGCAATGTATAGACAGGCAAAATGACAGTTTTACTATAAATGTATATAGATGCGATAGCTGCAACGTTTAGTGGTCACGCAGCTTCTAAATCAGATGCAGGTAATATCATATATCCCAATTGTTCGACCGTGTACTTCACTATAAACTGTTGCTCATTTTGATATCAAATACACAGTTTATATGAATTTATAATACGGATTAAGGGCTCAAACTGCCAATTTATAAATATAAACCCATATTTCACAGAATCGAGAAAGAGCAATTATCCAGGTAGATATTATCAATAGCCCAAAAAGTCCAAGCGACACAAGTACCTGACCTGATCATCAATCATTTATTGCTTCTAATATAAGGGTGTCTTGCCAAGGCTCGTTTTAGACATCAATACCCTAATAAAAAATACCAGCATACTTCGCTGCAGGGCAGGATCAATGGATGTCGTAGCAGACAATCAACGAGAAAAGTACCTGTGTAAAAATGATGTTTTGAATTCTCCGGTCAAAGCTTTATTTCCAAATCTTTATCGACTACTTCAACGATCAACAAGCTGTTTATTACATCTATGAACTTGACAATTTTGTTTGATTATACATACACATAATGTACTTGCATTGCAGAGCTGGAATCTGCTAAAACACCTAAATTAGTGTAAGCCAAAGGAAAAGATAAAAACAAACTACATATATCTATTTATCCCTCTAAAAATTAGTTTCACAGCTGCTATAGCACAGGTTTATTATAAACATTCAGAATATAATATCAATATCCTACTTTAATGGTCTCGCCATGGCTCTTCTAAAATGTGGCATTTGTCTACATGAAACTAACATAGGTAACGTACATGTACAAGTCATCACAAAACACTTCTCTGTTACGTAAATGGACTATTCATGGTTTCTTGAAACCGCATTAGCTTTATAACTGCTATTGCTAAAGTTGTCTAATAAACATGGAAGTTTCAGAGGTACTATTTAAAAAATCAAAATTCAATTCGATCAAAATGGCTTTAGTTCAAGCCAACCCTTTGACATTTACCCGCTCCTTTTAAAATTCAAACGCGTTTATATTTATAGTAACTGTTCGGCATCTAAACATTTTATTCTAGAAACAGCCGCAGTACTGGTAAATGGAGAGCGTCAATGATACCGCTAAAAAACGAAATTTGAAAACGCTTCGCCATCAAGTAAACCAGTAGCAAAAGAAGCTCTGATAATTATTCATCATCCTGAAGTAATTTTCTGCCCATGTGGTTTTCTGGGTTTCCGAAAAGGATACACATACAACTGTGGATATGCTGCAAAGGGATAACCATGGTCGAAAAGCAGTTGCAACGATCTCGGACTTTTTCAAAACGTTGCACAGATTCCGTACAATTGAACGAATAAATTACGGCGGAAAGATACTAACGACCAGATTCCGAATAAGTGGATGGACCCTCCAGACTGCAGACAGAATCTTCAATATCATCGCCGTGATATCGGAAAGATCGCTGATTTCTTCGGTGCAGCGCCTGTTATGTACCAATCGATTGAAGTCGGTAAGTTTGGTGTCCGCCAGTACCAGCAAAGGCAGGAGGCATAAAAAATACACAACCCACATTAGCAACGGATCATTAACTACAACAAGTTTTATATACCATCTTATTACAAGAACACCGACAATACATAGGATGCAACGCTGCCCGCTTACATAGCATCAGCCGGCATTACAAGACATGTACTTAAGTGCACCACATTCAGAAGCTCTTGTACACAACGCATAACCATGGGATGATAAAGGTTAGCAAAATTTCCTCCTTAAGGGTTATCAGGAGATATATATTTACAAAGCACTACTAATTCCAAGTGCTTTCTCATCCAGGGGACGGTTATAGCTATAATCCAATTTGTTTCAGCCGATCTAGAAATTGCTAATTTTGAAATATTTTAATATTCGTCATCATAATGTCGAACCTGTCAGCGAATGTAATCCTATAAACTAATGCAGCATTACACTGCCCGTAGATCCGGAATGCTATTTTAGGGAAGTACATATTTAGTCTTCTCGACAAAAACCTTGAAGCCGTATATAGATTAAATTTTTCTCATCCCGTGAGTACATTTCCTGCATATTATTTGTCTCGGTTTTCATCTCTTGAATTAGTTATGGAGCTTATGAGATCATTATTCTTTCACGCAACTTTCTACTTCGCGGATTTGTTGCAAAAGATCCTTCGCATAAATAAGATAACAGTTTGCTCCAGCTCGCAACCAAACTTTTAAGTTTCCTAATTTATCCAGATTTAGCAGGCTTGAGCCCTGAAGCTCCCATTCGTCTTAACATATTCAGCTGGCTCAGCTATTGTCTTGATTCATTTCTTTTTTTCTAACATGGAACTGACATTCGTCATCTACTACTTTAATAAATTTCTTTCAAAGACTTTTTTCCGGCTTCAAAAACGGATTATCAAAGCAAAGAGCTGCCTTTTTGTTCCCAGATTAATGTATTTTATTTGTTTTTTACATTTTGTACGACGTTTTTCATTGTTTACCATTTTGAAACTCTTTAGTATTTATTCGCGCATAACTGATTCTGCTAGCTGGAAGTTGGAATTGATGCATTGAATCTGACTTGCAGAAAACCTTTTCAGTTCAGAATATGGGACGGCGATCAAGAGAAGCTTAAAGAAAAAAGCACAAAAACGTCGTCGAAATTTGAACAACTTTCACAAAAAACAGACAACACAAAATGGGCACAACGACCACATTCTCACCAACCGACCAACTACTAACTACAGGAGCAGAAATTCATTCTTGAGTAACTACTTTGGCATTAATAAATTGCGTTAGACGAAACTTTGGACGGGACGCTAATGTCAAAATTAGTAGAAATGTATTGCATTTGCAGGCCAAACCTAGCATGACTACAAGGCTATTACGTTTTATTTATCGACTTTATGTACAAAGGTCAATGCTAAGCTACAAGGACTTTCCACTGTGTTATAAATACAGCAAAAATATAGCAATTTCTGGACTGACTGGTTACAGGCTCGAAACCGTTACATTTAGCAAGGTGAGGAAAAAGTTTGAAAGTTTGTTAGAAATCTTGGACGCTATCCAGCCAGACAAGTCTAGGAAACTCTAAACTAAGTTAGCAGACGAACAAAAACGT
Source organism: Sphaeridia pumilis (assembly GCA_034698345.1). Classification (NCBI taxonomy): domain Eukaryota; kingdom Metazoa; phylum Arthropoda; class Collembola; order Symphypleona; family Sminthurididae; genus Sphaeridia; species Sphaeridia pumilis. Next base: position 3,396 of record JAQGBJ010004277.1, on the reverse strand, counting down.
TAAACTATGCGTTAACTTGAGCTACTTTAAGAAACTTGAAGTTGACTTGCGGTAAACCGGCATTTACTCAAGAAGGAATCAACTTGCCTTGTCTCTACTCCCCTTTTTCTGATCACATTTCGATTCACAAACAACATCAAAGGATCAATTAGACAACATGTCTTGATTTCATTGGACAAGAGTTGATAAAACGGCTTACCTGAAGAGAGAACCTTCTGTGGGTTGGCTTTCGCCCTCCACGACGCTTGGAAATGTGTGGATTGTCCTTTCGCATTGTTTTGTTACGTAAAAGCTCCAGCTGAGTGTATACTCTCTTAAGTTCCGTCTTGAAAGATCAAAGACAAAGTTTTAACTCCAACGGGTCTCGCAGGCCGCTTACATAATTAGGTTTGTAGGAAGACAAAAGTTACATGTACACAATAAAGTTTGTGAGTATGTTACTCCACAACTTTGCCTAAAATCTCGTTTTATTTTTAACAACATTCCCTATAGTCTCTATGCATGTTGTAAACTTTCTTCACATGCTCCATTGCTGACTGCTGACAAAGTTGATCTGCTTACGCAGTTTCATCTATTTGTTGATTCGAATTGGTGTAATTCGCTGGTATTAGGTTGTGAGCTGTATGAGTTTTTTCACATTGAACGTGATTTTTATACTCAAAAATCATCAGTTTATGAGGCCTTCTTTTGAATTCAATTTCACGATTGCTTTGTACATGAGTGTAAGACAAACTGTCCCGGCATGTTTCCCTTTGCTGGGAATACATCATATGTTTTAGAATTACACCATGTGTACTGCCAAAGCGGAAGCATGTATATATAAAGAGCATTGGCATTTGCAGAAAGTTCACAAAGCCGAAAACTATAAAGTCTGGCGGGAAGAAGATTCTGCACGTCTGTAAATGACGAGAAGAAAGCGAGGTTCGAACTCACCCGAATATCCTGAGGGTCCATGTCGGCCAAATTAACCTCTGCCAGATCAAGATCTCCGTTTATGGCGTCTAAAGCTTTGACGACCCTTGTTGTTCCCCCGTCACCTCTTCTGGTTAGCCGCTTCTTCTTCTCGTCATGGATGTAGTAGAACTATGTAAGGTAAATACATCAGTTGAGCTCATTCACATAGACACGTACAACTTTCCCTTCCATCACATTTCACAGATACTCTCTTCTTTCCCTGACTCATCCAACTTGTCAATAAGGAAAACACAAGTTTCTTCCCATTTTCACAAGTCATAAAAACAGAAACTAAGTTCCCCCGGATTAGATTACGACGCCAGGCTAGGTTTTCTGAGTGAGTTCGATAGCCCTTTGCCAGTCAGTCTTGGCCTTTCCGACGAGATCATATATTTGCTCCAGGTTTTCCAATTTCTTCAAATGTGATTTCGGAACAAGAATGTCAGCGTTGATGAAAGATTCTTTAAACGAAAACTTACCTTTGGTACAAAAACGATGAGCAGAATGATGGATGTAGCTACATGAGATCGGGCAAAGTACAAGACGAGAACGTACAATGATTGATTTGAAGTAATGTATACGCGAGATTCTCGTAAAACTATTGTCGCTACAGATACGATTGTCTGTGGAAACAAAAATACGGGTTATTATCCATAGTTGACGTGTTAAAAGCATCTAACGCTGAATTTAAACGCTTACTTCGATAAGAAGCGCTGCAGTATAAAATTTACGCTCGTTCCACGGTGTGACGGCGTTACGTAAATGGTACGCCATGTGCAGTCCGACCCCGACGAAAAGGAGCTCGCCTGTGCCAAAAATAATCAAGTTCAAGTACGCATGATATGATGTGATCCTGATCAATGTGATCGATATTGCTCTAATTTTAACAGAAATTGTCGTCATCGACTTTCTCCTCCAATCAACTACATGCACATTTACTGTGCATGGTTATATGCATACGCAATGTAGAGGATAGCGTCATGGCAAATAATCACAGGAAACAGGCGTTCAGCAAACGTCGAAGCCATACTTGTTCATTTTAATCAATCCAGAGATTCAGCTATCACGTCACACGCAGTACATGGCTTTTCAGATACTCCGAAGCGGGTATTCTCATTGCATGATTCCTGGTATTCGGTCGATACGTAAGGTCGTTTCATCATGAGCTTAAGCTGCCATACAAGACTGTCTGTATTGATGACATTTGTCGAGGCTTCAGAATATTAAATTCTTTACAATTTCATTTCTATTTAGCAAGATTTGCCATAGAAGTGTGTAATTTTGTCGTCTTGGACTCTACTGTTTTGTGCGATCATGTAGTTTTCATAAAAGCTACGTGAATGCCGACTACGTTCTGTTAAGCTTTCGTCAATCTTCAGACTCACAAGACAAATGCAGACTCCATGAAATTTGTGGTGAGAGTAATTCCATGAATGTCTTTGCAGACGAAATTTTGCCGCAATAAGACAAATTTTCCATGACCCATATCTTTGACATTAAGTACGACACTACATTTTCATGCTCAGTATATAGTATCAAGATAGCGCTTGTTCTAGAAGCATACATGCAGAAAATATAACTTCAACCCCACACATATAAAGAAAGTTGACTTCATTCAACCATGTTTCGCAACTTGTCAGCTGCGGTAAGAAGACATAAGCATCTGAAAGCTTCAATTACTTTGTAGTGGCTCCACTATGTAATATGATATCTAGATTTCTGCTTTAAAATTATGTCCTCGGCAAATGCCCTACGATCCATGACGTTTCACCTCATTTTCAAAATTGCTCGCATTTAACCGCATATAACCATATACACACACTTATGTTCGTAAGAATCTTGAGAAAATAGTCAACGAGCAAAGTTTTTTTTGGTCTCCTACCGAGACGTGTACAAATCTTTGTTATCTTTAAACATACTTTTGAAGATACGTTTCCGAAATACTTTTGTTGACATGTTGTTGATCATTTTGTCAAAATCGGGTTTCATCTTTTGAGCAGCCGCAGACGAAGACTGGTATTCTTCAACATCAAAATACAAAAAGACTCCCGCGTCTCTTCAACACGTCTTTCATAAACTTGCCTACAATACCTGATCCTGAATAAACTTTCACCAACTTCCGACAACAACTTTCATCAGACATTTTGGTATGCATTCGAGCTAACGTCATGTACATCCACTGGTCATCACCTACAAATCCTGACACCATCTAAAGTGCTACGTTCCACAGTGCATACACCTGAAGGTATTTTGGCGGCAACTTTTCGGGGATTTACTAGCATATAATGAAAAAATACTTACCAACTTCTGTGACGCGATGCCACCATGTGATTGGACAAATCTGGTCCACATACTGTGAAGAGGTTTCTTCGGAAAAGGAGTTTGTCACAGTCCAAGCAGTCATGTAAAAAAGTACAACTGAAAATATTGCAGTCAGGTACC
>JAQGBJ010004276.1:0-10615 GCA_034698345.1 Sphaeridia pumilis | reverse complement strand
AATCAAGTCCCATGGATGGATGACATCACCACCACAAGCACTGGGAGGGTTACTTACTTAACCTACAAGAATTGCTTTCAAGCTATCCGCAGAAAGTATAGCCGCCGCCTCCACATCACCAACTTGCTCCATTCTTGTTTCTTATCCTTCCCAAGAAACTTGACGGCCACTCGGAGCAAGAAATGCACTTCCAGAACGCCGTTAGAAGTTAGAAGCAGCAGCATTCTATTTTCATGTGTGTACCTCATACTCATACTTGTCATACGACCATGACGATGCGTAAATACCCGCGCCCAAACTTCCTTGCCCGAGACCCGACTTTTCGAGTCGGATAGACGAGTCCGGAAGTTGGGCAAATACACAAAAGTGATAATCCGTGTGCAGTAGAAATATGATGACAGAATGTGAATGAATGCATTTTGTCGACCACTTTGCCGTCGACTCGCCGACTCTGCTCTACCGCAACGAGTTTCTCCAGACCAAAGTCAACAACGAACCGATTCCTCCTCCGTCTCCCGACTTTTCTCAACTTTGACACTTGCAATGATTGAGATACCTTATTAAATTACAACTTTTGCTTTCTCTCCCAAACTAGTCAGTTTTTAGGAGAGGAGCAAAAATATATTTATACACTTTTCTTGCTACCACATATTTCTACAGGCAAGTAAAATTATTAGTGACCAAGAAAATCTGAAATTCCATTTTTGTTTTTAAAATTGTCATAGAATGAATTTTGAAATTTTAATGCTCAGGCATCCTTTGGAAGAAAAACCATAGTAATTTTGAGAGCCGATCCAAAAAATCAAGGTTAATTGCATCTCCTCCTGCAATTTGAAAGACCTCAGAAACTGCTTATGTAAGCACGTGTTTGGGCAAAGACAGCGAAATATTTAATGACGCTGGATGTTTTCCCCATTGAGAGACAGATAAGCAATCAAAGTGAAAACAGTGGTGAGAACTCGCTTCTTGTTGGTTTTCTCAGAGACATGTCAAGAGGAACGAGTGTTGTTAACGAGACCTTTTAGAGCTGCAAAACAGGGCTCGTGACTACTTTCTCTGTTGAAAAAGAAGCAGGTTCAAAAGCAAGGAGAGATTGCATCTTGCGAGGTCGGGTAAATAAATGGGAACATAACTTGTGAACACGGATAAAAGAAAGACTCGGCCCATAAGTAGTTCAAACAGTAGGCTCAGACTCGATTCGGTTGGGGCAAAAAGAAAGAACAGAGACACATATATACAGACAGACACTCCAAAAACGTCTCTCAGTGAAAATACTTGTGATTTCACCTTATACCCCCACCGTAGAATTACATCGAGTCGTTTTTCTTGATTTCACGTAATCATGAGGTTTTCCACATGACTTTCCCTCAGCTACAGCTCTAGTTTTCCCTCTAGATTGCTTCTATCATCCACAAAAGTAGACTTTATCATTTAATTTACGCACATTTCCGTGGTCAATTTTTGTTTTCTCACAAGGCTGCAGGTGGATGAATAAGGACGGAAATCCTTTGCGGAAAACAAATTACCGCTTTGCAACTGTGAGCATTCCGTTTGGGGACGAAATTCACACGGCTTACATGATGAAGAGAGAAGGAGAAAATTGGGGAAAGGGGTGAGAAAAAGAGGATAAATAAATGATCAAGGGAAAAACCATAAGTTTTTGTGTAAAAGGTTCGGCTCTCCATAAATCAACATTGATGAGTGTCAACAATTAATTTTTTCTACCCCTGTGGAATAATGAGGTGCATATCCATCATGATTACTTTCTCACATTTCTCCCCATTTGCGCTCCCTGGGGGCAGCCTCCTCGGGTTACAAAAAAAGAAGAAAGAGAAAAGTATAGTTGGCTTGAAAACAAAAAAGAAGAGACTTCCCCGTCTCAACCTCCTAACTACTCTATTAGTCACGAGGTGGGAAAAATATGTGAAATCCAACGAAAAACTGTCGTCGCCACATCCCAAAGGAAATCTCTCAACATACAATGTCGAATTCCGTTAGGGGAATCTGAATGATAGTATGGTAGTAGTGTGATTGTAGTAGCGCCGCGAAACAGGTAGAATTACATGTGTATTTACGCTCAAACTAACAAATGAAAGAACGTAAATGGAAACAAAGCTTGTACAAAAGTCTTTTGTGATGGTAATATTCGCAATAACATGCAGTCGGACAAGAACCCCCAAAACTTGGAACATTTCCAATAAAATCGAATCCTATCATCCGGTCGACAAAAGTAACCAAAAACTCAGCTAACTATCACCACACACCACCAGCCAACTGCATTCGAAGCAATCTCTGCCTTCAGAGTCAGTACTTTTGTATATCCACGACGCGGCTTCCGTCTACAAATCCGACTGGGATAACATCACGTTTACCCTCCAACTCCAACGACACAATTTCGGTTTCCTTCTTTCACCTCTCAATCCTTCCAGCCAGATCAACAACAACCGATTCAAAGTTTGCTCTTCTCATTCATGAATCTCCACGTCCACAATGCATTTTGCTGACCCTTGCAAAATCAAAACCTTTTCATCCATGTTAGTCAAAACTTGGTGCCGATATTCTCCGAATTTGTAGCGACGCCGTTGAAACTTTTTACCAAAATTTACTCGGTTTGTGAAATGGCCAAAGTTTGGTAATACGGCTGGCGCCAGCAATAATATTAGCAAATGATGAGCCGTGAAAGAGTGAATTATGGATCTGTAGATTTCGCTGTCCTTCTATACTGTTTTACAACTTGAAGTGAATGTTGAATATGGAGTACTCTTTTGGTCTCCCATAAACGCACATCTCTAATGGTGATGATGGCGACAGTTTTTGAATGACTCACTGTGTAAGTTACACTGTGTAACTGGATATTATCGTTATTTTTGCAGGACCAGCATTTTGGGGTTTGATAAATCCGCAATGGAGCCTCTGCAGCAAAGGCCGACGCCAGTCTCCAATCGACATTGATCCCACAAAACTTCTTTACGACCCTGGGCTCGGCCGCATCCACATTGACAAAATGCCGGTAAGTTCCCCTTGTTTTCGTCTTTTCTGACCTGTGGCCTGTGACCAACAACAAGACTGCAAGACTAAGCCTCATTGAGCAAATACAATTTTTTTTTGAAACTCAACACCCCAGCCACCAGCGCGATGATGTGACTACGCACGTTTAAATTCGTCTACTCAGCATTAAATTTGCTTCGATAAGATGCATCGGCAAGCTTTTGAATGACACTCGGCGGATGCACTAGCAAAACTAAAACCACACTGAGGACGAAACGCGTATAGTCAATGGTGAAAGCGTGTGTTTACACAAAGAATTCGACCCGGAAAAGCCACCTCGGTCTATAACCACAAGCTCAGCTGATTCTCAATGAAGTCACAGCAAATGTACACAAAAAGATTATGTTAGCAGAGGGTGTGAAACCCGTAGGCGTTGTTAGTCAAGAACCACTGGAGCAGTAAACCACAAAGAATTCACTCAAACTACCAACTACTTGAGCCCAACCGTCTATACTCCCGCTCCACACACTAACGTGTACTTATTTTTCCGGAACCATCTAAGAAACAACCTTGTATTGTCGATTGTCGGCTACAAGCGCTTTAGTGTAACACGTCGATGATAACACACAGGGCAGCGGAACGGAAGCTGAAAAGTTCGGAAAAACGTCTGGAGCCATCAACAGCAATCATGTAATAGGAAATGACTGCCCGTATATAACCAACTTCTTTGGGCAAAGTGAAAATTGTCAGAATGAGTAACGCTATCAAAATTGGCTTTTATTGATGAGATGCGCTTCCCAACAGGAAGAAATGAAATAACCTTCGCTTTCCCTCACTCAATTCCTGTGAGTGAGTAAACCTCTGCATTTTCCCTACACCTTGTGTGCAATATTCCTAATTTCTTCCCTTCATATATCCCTTCTGCATTCTACGGATTTTTTGTTAATCTTTAGTCAGAACCAAAGTTATTTTTCCTGGCTTTACAACAATGCCAGATAATTTACAGTTTGCGCATCATCTACATTAATCGAACGAGGAAGCAAAAATCCAGCTCTTACACGTGTTTTGGGCATTTAAGCGGAAAAATGGCCGAGGCGGTCCAATGGGAGGGTAGAACACGACATGTATGAGCTATAAAATATTTGTACATTTGGCGAATTAAAATTGAATTGAATGCGCATCGTTTGACGGGAGCTTTTCCAAGAGATTCTTGGTCAGATGCCAGTTTTTTCTTGGGGTTGAATTCAACCCGAGAAAGTAATCTCACACACAACTCGTTTCGCATTGCTTTTCCAGCTTTACGAAAAACAGTTCCATTCCAAGTCTCTGCCGTCGATAACGATTGAGAACATTATGTACTTTTCTTTCCTTGTTCCACTTGCATTCTGTGACGGCTGCTTAACTACACAAGTCCAAGTCAGAGGGTGCATGGCGGCGGATCGCAAGTGTTTTCCGTCCTTCTGAATCCTCTCCTTGTCTATGAAAATCTTTTTAAGCCATTTCCATCAATCTGATGTGAATCGGTTGACCCAGCATTTACAACAAGGGATTCCTATTGACGCCCCAGATAGCGCCGCCACCAGAAGAGCAGAGAAAGTAGAAAAGATTTACGTAACTTCATCCCCGAACCATCCAGATTTCTTCCTCGTGCATATAGCAAGTAAACTTTCGTCCGATCAGCTCTTAGCTCAAAGCGACAAACCTACCTAAATCTATCGTCCCCTCTTATCTACCCGATCCTCTGTTATCAAAGGGCATTTGAACTACTCGCTTTCCCGCTTTTTACGCATCCCACCAACTCATGAACCCTCGTGTCCCGGTCAATCCGCCCAAAAAAACCATCCAGAGATCAATCTCTTCTGCCCCTTCTCCTTTAATCAATTATTGAAAATCTAGATACCTGTGCAAATCCCGCGTCTTTACAACAAATCCAGCTGGAAAACTTTTTGAGAAATAGAAGCGCAATCCAGGGAAAAGTGCATGTAAAGAAGTGATTGAGCAAGTTAATTTCAAGATGACTCTCAGCCTGCTAGAATCGCTGAGAAAAGAGCTGACGGAGCTGGAAAAGTGTCTGGGCCATAAGAAGGTGTCGCTTCTTCAAAGAGCAAACTTTGAAAAGGTGGTGAGGCAGCAAAAAGGGGGAAAGAGAGGACGGCAGATGTGCAAAATGAAAAAGAAGACGCTTTCCACAACCAATTACGATGCTTCATTAGGAACGTATTCAAAGTCTCAAAATCCTAAAATGCACTATTCTTTATTGCCGAGCACATGCCCCGTCACCCTTTCCTTCTTCTCCCTGTTTACCAGGTGACAATGACAATTAGGCAAAAGTCGAGTTCATTCGGATGATGCACCAAAAACTTGTTTTAAACTTGATACCACGGCCTTTTCTTTGACGTATACACATAACTGCATACGGATTCAAGGTGGCAACTGCATAAACTGAATCGAAGAAATGCAGGAACCAGTTGCACTTTTTATATCTTATCGGCTTTTTACTTTATATGTATGTACTTCGACAATGTCTATTTCGCAGGCAGCCAAGCACGACACTCGATATGTGTTCATCCGGTGTACGTTTACAAAACAAACTTTGGAGTCGGTTCGTTTACTTTTAAAAATAACACGGGGATCGCAAGGGGTGACAGCAGTAGCGAAGAGTAGTCAAACATTCCATTGTTAGTTGCCTCCATCCTCAACGTGGAGAAAGTCATGAAGAAAAAGCAAAGAGATGAGAAATCTGGTACTCGTTCCCTCTCGAGTCGTGTGCCTTGTTGGATTGGTAGTACGGAGAAAGTTAAAATTGTAATAAAGAAAGTCAGGATAGTAAAGATTGTGTCCATTCTTAGAATTGGTAGACATAATTTACTGAGATTCTCCACGTATGAAGGGAAGCGGCATATATGTTGGGTGCTCGAGTCAGTTCGGCAGGCAGAAGACCCTTGTTCTCCCCGCCAAAAAAACTTGAAGAGAGGGAATACAGTAGTGAATAGTGGGTGAAACCATTTCCATCGGACCATGGCCGGGATGGATGAAGGAAATGCTTCATGCTTGAATTCATCCTCAGCTTTCCCCACTGCCATTACTACAACTCCTACTACTACTTCGACTGCCTTTCAAACTACCCGCTCCCGGCCAAACAACTTTTGAAGCGAGCGGGGTAAAAGTACAACTCACGAAACAAGACAAACGGCCCAGGCATGCATAAACTTGTTGGCAAAGAAGAGCCCGAATTCTCGAGAATGGAGACATGACATGGAGATGAAAGTGATTGGGCGAGAATGAAAAAGTACAAGTTATACATGTGTCTGAGCAGTAAATTTTTACAAAACATCCAGCTTAGAGTACCGGAAAGAGGAAATTGTCAAGTTTGATGATGGCTTGGCCGCCAGGAGGAGGCGAATTCACCCTCGACGCCCAACATCCCTGCTAAATAGCCAGCCAATGACTCCTAAAAGACCTTTTATTGTTCAAAGCTTTTTACCAACTCCCGCCAAAGAACCGTCTGCTCCCACTATAACTGTTATTCTTCTACCTCACCGAAATCACGACAGGAAGGGAAATGTAATGTAGCCATAGGTATTGCGAACCCGACTCACAGCCCAGCCGGAAACACCATTTCACACAGACTCAAGTGCCCTTCATAATCCTGTTTCTTGGAGAGGCATTCGATAAAAGGATCAGCTTGTGATTAAAGGTGAAGCATGCCTTCACTCGAGTCTCAATAACATTGACAAAGACAGCTCGTAATGCTTTAATTGGATACGAAACGTCATCCTGAGCTTATGTCAATCATAAACAAATTTGAATGCCTCCCTATAGTAAATATACTATTGGCAAAACGGAAAGTTGTCCTTGTCGCAGCTTCTCCCAGCTTCATCCCCTGTGGTTTATACCCAAAACACCTGCTGCCTCAAAATTTCCTTCTATACTAAAGCCAGGCTCAATATCGGTATTGCAGTTCCATATTTGTCGAAACCCACTTGAGCTAATTGAACTGAATGCAGTATTTGGTAACAGGATCAGAAACCTGGCAAATTAAACATGGCTATCACTGACGTATGTACACAAACTTTTTTTGGCCGCAGCCCAACCTTAAGTAAAAGCTTTTCCTTGGGACGGAGGGGTGAGGTGGAAAATGTAGTGATTTTCAGCCTGACTTGAGACAAATGTTTAGCCAATCCGTAAGGAAAAGTAGTCGTGTTGGCGAGACGGAGGTTTCAAAGAGATACTCAAAGAACGGGTTTCCGTATAATAGAGAAAGCGTGTAAAAATCCCCACGGACCATCTACAAGATAGAGATTTCGCCGGGAAGTCTTGCATGCTTTGTCATCATCTTTTGGTGCTTCGAGGCGCTTCGGCTTGTCAGCGTGTTCCATGAGGTCGCATGATCTCCCACAATTTGTTTGCTAACGGAGACCCTCGGCGTTCAAGAACCACCGCAGATTGAGTCGTGTCCTTTCTCTATTTACATGCCAACATGTAAACTGCACCATGTCAACATCGCACCACCCGCCGAAAAAGTCACACCGAATATTTCCACACCTTCCGCCCAAATTAGCCATGTGTTTTTTGAAGATAAAATTCATCCGAAAATACCTTGACGCTTTTGCAGATCCGAGGATCCTTGAGGAACACTGGCCAAACATTGGTGCTGACAGTGGACAAGGGCAGCGGCGCCAGAATCAACATGACCGGCGGACCCTTCACCTACCGCTACCAGTTTGAGGAACTTTACATCCATTTCGGACCCAAAGGCCGCAGTGGGTCAGAACACCGCATCAACGAAACCGCCTATCCTGCAGAGGTAAAGCTTTGAAACCCAGAAATCTTATACACGAGATGAAGAATTTAAAGCGGAAAAATATAGAGAGAAGAAAAGATTTATCGAATAAACCTCCCGGATAGAGAAAACAGCTTGTAGTACAACGTGATTTAGCGAAACAAAAAGCTTTGAAAACAAGGGTGAAAGGAACCGAAAATTCTTTAGGCTACGAGAACAAACGGATTGACAGCATGATTTGGGGGCAAAGATCAACTTGACCAGACAATGCTCTCCTTCCCCTTTGTTTAAATTGAAAGCAACAGTTCAACTCTTTTCTGTCATTCTTAAGGACTGTCATTTATAGAGAGATTTACTGATCCCCAGGCTTTTATTATTTCACCTACCCTCCAACTTGATTCCCTGCGCAAACTACCCCTTTGGCACGATTTGAGCCTTTGACCAGGCCCGCTCCCGCGCCGCTATATATTATAGTAAGAAATCTATAGATTCTTCTAAACATTTTACAGCTCCAAATATACGGTTTCAACGCCGAATTCTACGCAAACCTGTCTGAAGCTCAACAGAAACCCAACGGAGTAGCTGCAGTTTCTGTAATGATTCGTGTCCATGTAAGTTTAGCTTGTAACTGATTTTGCAGCATTCCATCAACAAAATGGGATACCCATTTCAAAAAATCTCTATTGCAGGAAGAAGACATGATACGCGGCCCAAATTCTGATCTGCAGACCATTGCCGCCGTTCTCCAAGATATAACTTATCGAAGTAAGTAAAAGAATATATTGACTACGCCTCATTAACCACCCTGCTTTTTGTTTGAAATACAAATGGAGCTCCAACATTACCCCAGAAGCCTCCTTACCCATGCAAAATGATGGCTTCCAATTCAGCAGTAGTGAGTGGGATATCCGTAAAAATCCTTTCTCTGAATCCAGTTAAATTCTTTCTCCAGCCAGACAAGTAGCACTCTATCTTTTAATATATTCATTCCGAATTTCATTCCAAATCTACTACTTCAATCCCCAAAGCTAATGAGTCGCTAATGACTAGTTTGATGATCCAAGAAGCATCAACATTACCATTCATAGTTACTGCGATAATTGCTTGATAACGAGTGCACCAAAAGCCTTTCTTCCCCTGAATCTCCGAGTCGACAGAGCCTTCTAATTCAATTTTATAACTCCACCTTTTCGCGTTTATTAGGCAAAATTAGCAACAATAGTCATTTCCCGCCTGATGACAAATTAAGCCGAGTAATAACAGTATCAATGCCTGTGTAATTTCCCCTTGATAACCAAGACGACAGCTTAATTGAAACAAGCTTAAAAGGGACGTTGGAAGGAGAATCATTCCGGAGAAAAGTCCTTGTCGTGGTGGGAAAGTCTCGATGGGCAAGTGGGACAAGTGATGATTTGTGTTGTTGAGAAAGAGTCTCTTGTTACAGTCGGAGTAGTTGCTGTTGATTATCTCTGCGGTTGGCAGTTGAACAAGATGCCAGGGCGACACATGATATTTGTGGCGGCAAACACCTCGTCGCCTGCACCCTCACGTACACAACCCCAGCCAACATTTCCAACAAAGATGACTTGTTGTTGTTACCAAAACTTTGTTCCAAAAGAAAGTTGTAAAAATGTCTTGTTCCGCCGGCAATGGGTAATATATGTATTCCTCTTGGTCCAAACTAACAAGAAACTACCCGGCCGAAAGAAGACAGAGAAAGACTTTAACATCCAAACTTGTACTTTCTTTCCACTTGGCCAATGAATGAGTCAGTCAGCCAGCCAGCCAGCAAAAAGCCGCCGAAACCACCACACACTCTCTTCAAACGACCCAACAAGCAAAACTCTCAAGCTTTGATAGTCGTAATAATTCTTTGATTTGATGTGCGACAAACTTGAAGATATGCATGCACTACAAATGCGTCCATACAAAAGAAGATCCAAATGGAGAAAGAGAACATTATTATCATGAGCTCACTTGCTCACTACTGCATCAGCTGCAAAATTCTCAGACACAAAATTCTTCACACATTCCCCCCGCCTTTGACCATTTTTGGTTGCACCGATTTGGTGACTACAAAAAGCGCCACACTTGCCTGCATCACTTTCCCTTCACAGAGTTGCTGATGCAGGAGACAATAACAAGGAACGCTGCGTCCCCCGGATTGTTGACAGATTTGTTGTCGATTGAGCCAATAACAACTACCGGTTCTGGGAAAGCAATGGAACGAGGAAAAAGCCATTGATTCTCTCCACTCCCACTATCCTTCCAACCTACAAACATGTAAAACAAGAAGCGCCAACTATAATGAAATTGTGTATTCCACCAGCGTCCCCAAGGAGGATTTGTCAAAATCAGTAAGGTCCGGATCCAAGCTCCAAGTAAAGACAAAGCTAGCGGCTCGGCCACTTGCGTTAACAAGCTGTGAAGCCGCTTTGGAGGATCCCAAAATCCATGGACAATTGAAACAGCATGCATCAGGTTGTATACAACCGTACGTATAAATTCACAGCCACAGATTTCACCCTTTAGTCCCGAAATCCGTGAAACTGGGGAAGCCCATTTCAAAGAAGGTGGGTAAATAATGGGCAAAAATTGCAGGGTTGCGACAGCATCCTTGGATAACAAGAGCAGAGAAGAATGTATAGCAGGAGTTGCAGGCGCAATGAATGGAATGCACAGGCCAATAAAAGCTACAAATTTCCCGGGAAAAAAGCAGTAAAGAGTGACAGCAGGTGAAAAGTTGAGAGCGAGAGGCGCAGGCAAGAGGAAGATTGTAATTAAATGGAAAAACTTTTTGTCAGACCTCATGAAAGTCAATAGGCCTGGGAAAAATGATTTGAT
>JAQGBJ010004275.1:0-10616 GCA_034698345.1 Sphaeridia pumilis | reverse complement strand
CCAACGTATGTACACACATGGTTTTCAAATGAGAAGCTTCCTCGCCGACAACTCAACCGCCAAATCCTTCATTCTGTTGTCTGACTCTGTGCTGTTGTGACTTGTTTTGGAAAAGCTGACGATTTAATTGCAATTTTAGCTTGTTTTGGAGGAATTTCGAAGTTTAATTTAACGGTACAGTGTTTCAAAGTGCTAATGTGATTGTCATCGATAAAGTTAAGGTAAGTTTTGTTTAATGTGACTGGTTTCATCTTTTAAGTTCAAAACAGTGGAAATTTTAGCTGAGAAGTTGTCGGTTTCAAAATGTTTGTTGGAGAATGTTAATAGAAAGGTAGAAGTCATTGAAAAGTTAACAGAAATTGCTCAAAACGAACGTGAAATACAAATTCTCTGTCGTTCTGTTAGTAGGAGCAGCGTTTGAGTCTCAGGGTTTACGAGGGTTAATACTTGAAATACAAATATGAATTTGACATTCATCATTTCTTAACGTTGTTGCTGAAAAAATGAAATTTTGTGGTCAATAGGCGGTGACCAGCGTAAGGATCAGTAGGTTCTGTATCCTTCTTTGTTTGTTCATGGAGTGATTATTTATTCGTTTGGTCGTTAGCAGTGTTGAAAAAGGCAAAAGATCTTGAAGGGACGTTAAGAGGCAAAAAGAATCCCAATGGGGCGAATAAAAGTTTCCAACGGACAAATAGATTTGTTATAGGTAGCGATAGAATCGGCATCCCATCCTCAGGAAGGGAGTTTAAAGTTGATCGGAGTTTGAAGGGAACTGATGTTTTGTAATTTTGGAGGGGTTGCTGTTTGTCATGTAAGTTGAGGTAGCTCTAATGACAGAAACTGTTTTGAAATTTCAGGTTCCTTCACGACAAGGAGCAGTGGGCGAAAAAGGGACCACCAACTTGAAGTTAACCTGGCACCAGTAGCGGCATTCGAAATGCTGCCTTCTTGTTGAAGACAAGAGCCGATCAAAGCACCATTCAGACGTTTGAAGCGGTGAAAGAAGGACATGCAGTTGTTGTCTACCTGAAAAGAGATTAATTTGTTAAAGAGTTCGCCAAGAGATTGCCAAGAGTGTTTGGGATCTGAAGAAGTTTGTTCTGCGAAGGTAAGTGTTTTGTTTATATCGGTTATGATTTAATGATCTAGGAACAAATTTGAAATATGTTTTGTTCATAAAAAGCTAGTGAGTAGTTGCAGGAAACCTTTGTTGAGAAGGAGATCTTTTTCGAAGTGTTTGTAGGCTTTTTTGGAGTGTTACAGTCATGGCGCTGTTTGAGCGTTATTCTGTGTCATGACAGTATTGCGTGGGTTACTTTACAGTAGTCGGCAGTTAGGTAGCTCATGCGATACATATATTAATATTAGCACGTTGATATAAAAAGGTAGATCTGTCTATGAATCGTGATTTGAAGAACTAATTCGTGGTGTTGTCTTCTAAGGTGCCGAAGATATCTGGGTAGCAGACCAAGATCTGACGCAGACCAAGATCTGAAGAAGACCAAGATCTGGACGTTTCAACGGAGGAGGTTGATTCCTAAGTGACCAAAGACGGATCTACGATTACTGAGGTAACTGACACACTTGAAGTTTGCTACTTGATGAATCTGCGATGAAGTAACAATGTTTATAACCATACACAATTATAACTATTTCATTGGATCCATTTGAGAAGACTGTTTGACTGCATGAAGATCTGTCCTTTTGGAATTGACTGATGTCCATTGATGCTTGAAATCTCAGCCGTATGCTAGAACGGGGTTCATTTTGTTGGTGAGTTAAATAAATTTGTGTATTTGTAACTGATGAAATTCGCATTGTTGTGTGATGATGGCATCTGTCCAAAAGAAATGAAATAGAGATCGTATTTAATGAGTAATATAAAACTAGTATGTTTTGTGTTAATAGGTCATGGAGTACCGAAAGTGGTCAATGCTTGGAAAAGGGCGAGGTCGTCGAGGCATGCGTCCGTCTCCCGAGCGTCAAGTATATTCCATGCAACAACTTGAAGAAGCTCGAGCTCAGGGTGCCGCATGGGCTGCTGTTGAAGAATCACAAAGTAAGCACATACATTATCATTGAAAAGGCTGAGAATTTATGGTTAGGGTGCTAATTGGTATTATGTGTCCTCGACATTATAGATTCGCTTTCAACTTCAGGAGCGACTGATGGAGAAAGAATTCTCATAGGGCGAGGTCGAGCTGCGGCGCGTCGTGGTCGATGTCGGACAGGACTTCAGAGGACTTGGGTTGAAGATGAACAGTTGGAAGTTCTGGATCTGTTCAAGACAATGATCCTGAGAAATGGACCAATGGCTCCATTACATCGATGCGCATAGCCAATGTTGTGACAGGTATGCTTTAACATTCAGTAATATGCTGTTTTTGATATCACACTGTTATATTTTCGTTTCAATGTTGGCAGATCTGGTGCGAAATTTCGAACGTGAACTGGGGGAGTTACCGGAGAAGATATTCTTGTATCGAGCCGGCGTTTCTGATTCACAATTCCGATACCTTCAGGCAACAGAATTTGGCGTCATCATAATTGCCCTAGCAGATCCGTACTGCGATAAAAAAGTCCCCTTGGCTTACATATGCGTCACGCAAACCCATCAACGCTAATTGCCAAACCTGTGGACAATGCTATCAAGTTTGTCAACCCAGCGGCCGGTACAGTAGTTGACGAAGATGTAGTGTACCCTGACAGGTAAATTTAGTTAAACTTGCTAAGCTGAAGTAACTGTATAATGTAGAAATTATGATAACAGCTTGTGTTGGTTTCCTGCAGATCCGATTTCTACCTGATCAATGACGTCCAAGCAAAGTTTGTCAAGTTCTACATGATGTGTTACTATACGACTTGTTATTTCTTATCGTTTATAAGTTTTAGCTTGAGGCTTATGAGGATTACAAGTAGATTTAAGATTACCGTAAGATTCTGATATGACTGACTTATGTTGCCACGTAGATATTCACTGTGACATACATTGCTTGACACCTTATGCATAGAGAGGTTTCTCCTTGTGTGTCTAATAAAACGTGATGGAGCTTGATTTACGGTTTTGTCTGGCTTTTGTCATAAAGCGTCTGCCTAGCATGGAGCAGCTCAGTATTCGTCTGAAACCGTAGAGTGTGGTATGAAAAAGTTGACCAAATCTTGAGCCTCATTGTTTTAGGAATCTTTGTGGTCAGCATTCATTAGCTTCTTTTCCTTTGAAATCGGTATACCTGCTTACACAAGGTTCGTACATTACATCCAAGGGTGTTATCGGGCATTCATACGTGACAAGATCAACCAAAGGGTCATTCAAGACAGTCAAGTTTTGTTTTCCAGTCATGCGGTCCTGTTGCCCAAAATGCTGTAAGGCGTTTGAATAGATTCGCCATCTCTGGTTCATTAATAGTGACTGCGGCCATGAAAAATGCCGCCCGTGTCAGTTCAAGTCTCAGCAATGCAGCCAATGATCCAAAGTTTCGCAGCGACCCTTGGAAACCGGTTCAGCTGCCGAGAGATCTTCAGGACTGCAACAAGTAGAGCCAGGGAAACAGACGGTGGAGAAAGCAACCAAAGCTAGCGGAGTCTCCCCAGTTGATAACATACAGAAGCTTCCGGAACAATGATGTTTTAGTGATTCTTTGCAACGGCCCCGGCAAATTGCATTCGAGGAATCTGTCTGCATTCAAAAAATAGATCTATCAAAACAAATCAAGTTATCAAGTGCTCGACTACTTTCTCCTGGTTCCGAATTCCAACCCCATCTCGACAGCTCCGGCTTCGCATCCCCTTCTGACGTAAGAAAAAACCGTGTTGCCGTTGCCTCTTCGGAAACCGTACTGCCTACAGTGCAAGAAGAAGACTTGGCTGCGTAAGATCTGTCGACTTTGTCAAATGGACCACCTAATGACTGTGACTTTGACTCTGGTCCTTCCAACCCTCAAGGAGCATCCATTGGAACCAAAGATCCGATTCGGGAAAACCGGCGATATTTGGTTCATTTCAAGCGGGTTTAATCAACCAGGACGTCCACTATCGACGGCTTAGCACCTGATTTGGAGAATAACTCGAGCGAAAACCGCCTTGCTGTTACCTCTTTGAAGAAACAACTACTTAAACTGCACGCAGAACACTTGCCAGTAACAAATCTTACGCCTTTATCAAATGGACTGAATACTGCAACTGGCTTTGAGTCTCGGCCTTCAAGCCCACAAGGAGCCTCATTTGTGACCATGGCGTTGATTCCACAAAACCGAAAAACCTTGTCGATCCCTCCCAATGGAGTTTCTATATCCGCTAGGTCCCATGTCGGCTGCTTTCCATCATCGTCCAAATCATCAAAAACCCGGATACCGATGCTTCTCCGAACAATGTACTACCTTCATTGCCAGCAGAAGATTAGGCTAACAAAGATCTGATGAATTTGTCCAACACATCAAGTACTACTGAAATTGGCTTGGCCTCTCGTCAATCCAACCGCCAAGATGACTCTGTTGGGACGGGACAGCCAATTCGAAAAAAGCGTAAAGAAATCCAGATTCCTCCTCATGTGATTCTGTTGCGAGGTATGTTTCTTGTATAATCCACCGACTTTCTCGCGTACTTTCAGCACTTTAACGGTCTCACGGTACCGTTGCAGGAAGCCCCGTCACATATAAATGCTCCATTTGCAACTCGAAACCTCAACCGGGTCAGAAAGCGAATCTTGGGAACCAAAGTTCAAGAAGGTGTTTCGTAAATGATGCATCATTATGGTTTGTTTTTCACAGGCGAAAAGCCGTTTAAATGTCAGATCTGTTAGAAGTGTTACTCCCTAGTCAGTCATTTGAACAGGCACATGAGGAGTCACACCGGCGAGAAACCTTACGCATGCAGCAAATGTCACTGGAACTTTGCTACCCAAGACGGATTTAAGCAGCATAACTTGACTCACGACTCTCAGAATTCTTTTACTTGTGAAATTTGTGGGAAATCTTTTGGGTACGCAACCAGTTTAAGGCAGCATTTGATAAGGCATTCAGGTAAGCCACGAAACATTGTTCTTCAATTTGACAGCGGCAAAGTTCAACTCAAACTGGAGCATTATGCCTTTCCAGCCCAGAGAGATTTCCTATGCCATGCATGTCCTGCCACTTTCAAAACTCGCTGGGACCTGGGCTTCCACTTGAAAACTCACAGTACTCATCGCCCTTTTGAGTGCATAGCCTGTCCTAGGAAGTTCGCCACTAAAAAAGATCTTTTGCGCCACGCTCTGCTTCATTTATGTACTTGCAATTTAATCTTTGGTGTGTAGCTTCAAGCGACAGTTTAGCGATAGTTTAACGTTTCTTAAACTTGCCAGGAGAAAAGAGCTTCACTTGCAACCAATAAGATCCGAAGTTTGACCACTTGGAACGACATTTACGCCTTACTCATACACTGGCCAAGTGAATTCCGGAAGTGTACACATGAATACCCTCTCTAACTTCATGATCTGTGTTTCTGTAGAAAAACAATGCCAGAGGGCTTGTAACCATAAGGGCAATAGCTGTACATCAGCAACGTAACTTCTTTCTAGATCTGTTTCGAAGAGAGTAATCCAATTCGACTAGATTAAACTAATTGGTTCTTTAATAACAAGGCAAGTCAATGTTTTATAGCGGCTCAGTCAGTCATGAAGAATGTCATCACGAACAAAACAAGGATCTTCGATAACATTTCCATGACAGTGGCCTGCCCAGCTTCACAGGCTTCCTTCCAGTATTGAGGGCTGACACGATAGTTGGGATCGCTTTTAGTCCAAGGCTCGAAATCCTTGACTGCTGTTTCGGATGCAGGAACCGGCTGGAAGATCAATATAGAAGTTTAATGAGCATAGGCGTACAAACAAGGATGTCGACCGAGAAAAAGACAATGAGAAAAACTACCACACTTCGTAGTTATACCGATTCAGCTGTTCGTTGGGAAACGTGAGAACTTCCACGATTGAGTCCGATTCAGAAGAGTCATCCGTCGCCTGAAATAGGAGAATCAACCAAGAATAAATATCAGTAAATCTACATTCAAACATAATTGGCAACTTATACGGAAGCAAAAACTATTCAATTACCTCCATTTCGGGCTCCGGTGTTTGATCTGTATCTTCTCCAGGAAAAGCTGCTGGATAATCCCTTTTCTTGCACATATTTATAGTCTTGAGAATCTAGACTGAAAACTTAAGTGTTGAAGATCTTTAATTGAGTTTGAACCTGGCTCTGATATCACGTGCTCTCGCGAGTACGCCGAGGTGAGAAATGATCATAAAATAAGCATTGGAGAGTACTGCGACTGCATTTCATAAAAACTACCGGACGGGTGACGAATACGATGAATGTCATATTTACCGCCGAAGATACAATAGATCTCAAAATTTCGAAATGAGTACTTCTAGCCGGAGACAAAATGATGCTATTTTACGGTCAGCAAACTTTTACTACGTTCTGCGCCATCCTTTGTATCACAGCCAAACTTTCTACTCTGAATTAATCTCTATTCACCTTCAGATCTGCTTTATACTGCATCATTCAAACTTGTAATCTAAATTTTTTTTCATCATAATCATGGACTACATGTTTTATGCATTTAACAACTTCACCTTGCTTATTACTAGGCTACATCTAAATTATTGTCCGTAACTTGTAAATGTTTTCAAGGTTACTGCTTGACTACGACTTGACAAAACAATAACAGATCTGTTCTACTAAAACTTGAACAATTTTATCCAGCACATCCGTCTACTGGATCACCAATAAGATGACAAGAATATGAAAAAGAGATCAAACGCCCTTTACTAGCTCAAAGGTTACGGATACTGGAATAGTATATATTGCCATTACACTATTTTCACTGAAAAAGTCATGATGAGTAGAACAATTAAACTTTAGAGTACCGGTAAAACATGTACAGCCTTCTACCCGGTACAAACCCTTGCTGTGCAACAAATGAAAAGAAGATGGACAGATTGAATTTAGAAATTGCCAAAAGATCTTCTCGTTCCAGCTCCTAGGGCAGAGTGCAGTGTACTTTAAATATCTCTTGGTGAAAGTATTGCAGCAATCTGGAAAACAAAATGACAGACTGTCGATAAAAATTGCAAGCTTCTTCGTAAGTAATGTTTCTTCCGGAGAACAATTTCTCTATTCGGCTGTTGGGGAGGAACAGTTCAGCCTTCTTTACAGCCAAAGTAGAAACCAGTCGTCGAACAGTGCATAGCACGGTGTAAGATCTTTGTAGGTCGGAGGATACGTAGGAAGGTAATTTGGAAGGTGCTGTTACTTTCTGAGCCTTCTCTCGCCGGATGAACTTGTCTCTCCAAACCAGTTCCGCTTCGTTAATCCCACGGATTGTAATTTGCAAAAGTATAAAAAGTTTCATATCAAGAGACAATGAAAGAGTGAATTAAAATCTTCAATATTGCACTCACAGATCTTCGAATCACTAATACCAAAGTTAACCTCTGCAGGACGTGCGCTTGAAACATCACAAGATTAGGTCTTGAATCAAATGCCTTTGCATCACTTGCTCCATCAATGAATCCTGGAAAAAACGCTTCAGCGGCAGAGAACAAGCTCCAGTCTTCCGGGCAAGCAAGGAAGTGGGTCATCGCTTCGGCAACAACCAGGATCTTCTTCAGGTTGATCAAGAAATGCCGATAGAGTGCAATCAAATCGTCCACAGACCAGCAGATAAATAAACAAGTAGTCTAGTCGAGTGAAGATATTGTCGAATCTCGAGTACCAAGTCACAATAACGCAGCACATCCACGATGAAGACTTCGGGGTAATCGCTGGTTTTGAAAGAAACACCAAGGGTATCCCTAAAAGAAGAATTTAATTCATTAAAGAATGTCTGAAACGATATTTTTCAATGGGGAAGGAATGAATTCTTTACGAACTCACCTGACGGGCTAGATGGATCTGTAACGATGGAAACGTATACAATTTTCGAATTGATAACACATTCCGCTAGAGTATTCAGAGCGCTCGGGTTGTTAACATAAACTGGTATAGATTCGTGGAAACTCATCAGGCGGTCAACGGTCAAACATTCGTAGTTAACTGTGTTTGAAAACTTTTTCATCTTCGTGTTGCCTAGAATGACTTCGAAAGCCAGAAGCCATAGTATCCATGGATATTCAATTTCAGTGGAGATCTGTTAAAAAGGAACACATCTTTGACATCTGTTGTTACATTGACTGCAAATACGTCAAGTTTTCGAAATCACTACTCACCTGTTTAGACATTTTTTCGGCTACAATATGCCACTTTTAAATTGCTTTCTGCATTGCTACAAGATTCGTCATCCACTGCAAATCGATTAAAATGGCGCGTCATAACTTCGAAATTCGTAGTTAACCACACACAACTTCGGAATTCATACCAAGAAACCGGCAATCGCTTCTGAGTGCTTCAAGCACTTGCGTCTGACTTCAGGGATATCAGAATTCCAGAAGATATCCCCAAGCAGTGGTTCTATAAGTGGATCTAAATATTTTCAAGTGGTTCTTTGACGTAGCATTCATACTCCTGCAGACATTTATATAGACATTTAGCATATAGCCGGGGAGCAACAAAGTGATGACAATTCATAGAAAAGTTCTTACTTGCTCGTTATTTGTCTCAGATGTTAACGATTCCCAAGAACCATACAATTCATCGCCGTTACATTCCTCAGCTGGCTTTCCCCCAGACGATATGGCCTTTGTCAACTATTACAATATCCGGTACCACTTTAATCTTCAGAACCAATTTAGAACGAGTATTATAATAAAAATTATAGAGCCGAATGCAGAAAACTTGAACTGGAACCTCACCTTTGCCTCACAAGATAGATCACCCTGAATTTCATGAACTGGAGAGTAGTCAGGATTGCAAATCCTAACCAACTTTTCAAAAAACACAACAATTCAAACAATTCAAATAAAGTTCAATCAGTAAGGTTTCCATGTCTTTATAACCTTCATACAAGATTCAAACTCACCACATCCTGAATCTTCTTACTAACAAAATAACCACTGGCAATAGCGGCAGCCGAACAAGCGCGACCTTCAGTACCTGCGGAATAGAGACATGGAATGATTACAGTATAAACAAAACCATCCAATTTCGGTAATCTATTGACTGGTCTCACCGATCCAAATTCAGCCATGTTGCCTTTTCTCAGGACTTTTTTTTCGCAAACCAGCTTCAACTTCTTCAAATTTGCAGCAGCATTTCCTGGCTTTCAAACTTTCAATCTTCAACCAAACACTGGAATCAACACAACTTTTTCAGTCTCAGCCCATCTCTTGGAATATCAACATTTCTGGAAACAAATACAACAACATTAAGCTTTAATGACGCTTCAATCCCATTTTTCAGAGACACAGTACAAAGTTAAAACCTTTACCTTGATTTAGATCTTTACGAGTTTCAATAAAATATTGGAGTAACTAGCTTCGTATGCCACTGTCCAGCTCAGGGTCGTAACCGTGTTCCACTAATCTCCACTGTTCAGATTTAATTATTAGTTTCTATGCCTTTTTAACAGCTTTTCAATTCACTAAACAGCAATAACAATCATTTAAACCGTCAACAATCAGTCACAACAGCACAGAGTCAGACGACAGAATGAAGGATTTGGCGGTTTAGTTGTCGTCGAGGAAGCTTCTCATAAGAAAACCATGTGTGTACATACGTTGGCTGGCAAGCTCCGCCCACTGCCAGCCCCCAGGAGAACTCGAAAAAATTGACATACCCGAGGATGACATGTTCCATACGACGATGACATGTTCCATACGAGGATGACATATTCATTTCGGTGGGAGAATCAAAAAATGAACATGTCAACCTCGCATTCCGTAGTCTGACGATCAGTAAACGTTTTGATTCTGTGCATGCTTTAATTTTTAGCTGATGTCATCCCTCATTTTGGTGGGAAAAAGGCAAAAATAGAGAACAGTTGCCATGAGGTCGTCAGAATCTAATCACAAAAGTTTATGATTGATTGTTAATTTTGAGGGAAAATATTACTGTCTTTGCTTCGAACCTTTGCGTTTGTGTTAATATCCTTTAATTGAAGTCTGCGATGAGTTAACGACAACGACAGTTCATAAATGACATTTTCTCGATAGTTGGTGATCTGCATGGTTAATACGTTTGGAAAAGAGCTAAATTACAATCACAGTGAGCGGCAGAGGTAAGCAAATGATTGGTGAATATTTGGTTTACAGATGTATTTTGTATTTGATAGATGTATAGATTTTATTTCAACCGATTACAATGTTCTTTGTTTTCAGTCTGAGATGGGGCGTAAAAGGAATAAGAATTCACCTGATCCGGGCCCTTCTTCAAGGGTCACAAAGGATACAGGGAACGACAAAGAAGTCAAACGCAAACGTATGGACGAAGAGCTTGTTCAGTCAGATTCAGCCATTCCAGAGTCCGAAGAGCATAGCTTGACCGATGATGACTTGCAGCAACCCGCGGCTGGACCAGATTGGAGACAACTACCGGAGGTGAGCTTCACAAACAAGCCTTCTAATGAATCGAACTTTGTTCGCTATTCAGTATGGCAAATGCCTTTTGCTCAATCTGCAGGTGATCGAAGAGATTTGCAAA